>JAABLK010001029.1:0-12170 GCA_012295415.1 Phytophthora chlamydospora | reverse complement strand
GCAGTTGGCGCCCCAGTTGTACTCGGGCAGTCCGATGCTGTCGATGTTTCCTCTTGGACTGGCACGGGCGGTGAGCAGCGTTGCCTTCTCTTGCAGCGGGAGTCGGGACAACAGATCCTCGACACGCAGGTAAGTTGACAACGACGGATGGCAGAATGGTAGCTTTTGGCTTGCCTCTCCTACGCAGGCGCGTGGGATGTCTGTACTAGTTGACGCTGCAATGAAGTTGGCAACGCCTAGTAAAACAGGTAGTACCAGCATGGTGCTGTAGTTGTGCTTTCAAGTCGCCGTGGTTCTTGGGATCAGTTGGAGTTGGCGACTCGAAGGTCAATATGAAAGTGGCTGGTCCTCCCCGAAAGCGCCCGGCAGATGAATGAATGAGTCGGGCGCAGGTGGCGTGGCGACGAGCTTGTAGGTGTCGGATATTTACTGCCTCGAGAGCATTCGGATCGGGGTTTGGAAGCTCAGTCCGTGAATCGAGTCTCGACTATGAAGGCGTGGGTTCTAAACCTAGAAAGGCCTCAAAACTGTTTGTACTTGGTTCAAAGTGTGTTTACCATCGCCGTGGGCTGGTGCTGCGCAGCCGTCGCGTAAGCAACATGAACGCACAAAAAAATCTTCTGCGAGCGTCTCGTGAGCGGAACAGATTGCACCGACTCGCATGTTGCCTCACGCCAAGAAGAGACACGGATGATATACCCACAAGGGAGGCTAGTACATGTATGATCGCACTTTCGAACTCGGTGGAGAGTTTGGAATTGAAATCCGGGGCGGACCAGTCACTCTTCCGTGGCACCTGTGTGTCGCGCCACACATACGTGTTCTAATTGTGCAAGCAAAAGAGTAGGATAGTCTTGGATGGATGGCTTACCCAGGGGTTTACCACATCACACGCTGATAAATTGAACGAAAACGTTAGCAGGGCCCTCAGTGAGTACCGTCCTCAAGTGTTGACATCCTTGCCGGCACCTTTCATTATTTGGCATCTTTCTGCACTGTCGCAGTATGCCACGACTCTCGTAGAAAACGCCAGCGACTTAATAGTCGTTTACTGCAGCAAACGCGGTGGAGCCGCCACTGGGTTGCCAGCGATTCCCCGTTCCACCCAAGAAGAAACGGAAGCGCAAGCAACGATTTGCGGATTTGAAGAATTCTGATGCGTCGAAGACTTACCATTCCATTCCTCCGCAGCAATTCCGCCGGAACAAATCACCGAATTGAAGGAGCTCAAACCTTCGTGCCATGAAGCGTGAAGACAACAGCAAAAACTACTTGATACAAGTACCTACTTGTAGCTAATACTGCTAACAATGCTTGTGCATAGCTAGGGAACACCCTGAACTCTGGCGTTACCAGCGCGCCCTCGAACACACGAGTCATATTGTCGAGACTGCCCACCAACCGTAGCTTTTGGTGCGTTGACTATGTGTCTCTCTGTGTCTTCACCACAGTCTTCACGTGAAGGTAACGCTGGTTGTACATCAACGATCTTACTAAATCCATGCCCAAAGTAGTCGTTGTCCTCCTCACAGCCATCAGCAGCTATTGACGTAAGTATACCTAGCGGTAATGCTCACATGACTCAAAGTTATGGATCATCTCGGTCGCAAACGTTGCGCAGCGGATAGCCGTACCCGACCAAGAGCGGCCACTAAGCAACACGGATGTCGTCTAGCAAGGAAAGGATCGTTGCCAGCATCCGAGAAGTTGCTCTCAGACATTGCGCTGGAAACCCGATATTACTGAAAAAGACTTAGCAGCAAACACAGGGAAGGTAATGCAATCGACGGCATGTCAGGAAGACAACCGAATGTGGACACTATCCTAGGATAAATTTTGCCAAATAGTGACGAGCCAACTCATCGGTTCGTAATCGCCCTGAGACTCTCAAGTTTACGACGGTGGAGAACTATCCCTGCCACTGACGGGGCCATAAACTCTCTCATCAGTGACTGCATGTAAGGCGATGAGAGGACTGATCGACAGTCGAGTCGAGCCGACAGTCATTTACAGATTTCACCCCAACGACGAAGCCCCCGATACGGATGGACAACTGCTCGCTTTACCCGCCCAACCATCAGTCTCTGACGGGCGATGTGATTGGCAACGTGGTGCAGCGAGCATGGGCGGCACCGCGGCTTGTTCACGGTAATACCATGCACGTCCCTGCCGACGCCGAGTCTTTGATAGAGTCGGGGACTTGTCCGCCTGCAGGCGAGCCAGCGGACGCTCCGGTTGCTGTTCCAGGCCTGCAACTCAAGAATACCAACAAGGCCACCAATCGAAAGCGGTCACTGCTTCCCACGTCTGACAGCGCTGACCAGAGTAGCATGGTGACCATGCTGACGCTTACTGTCCAAAAGCACGAGCAGAACCTCGCTCACCACCGCGAGCGCCGCCGCATGAACCAGGTCCGGTACCGCCAGAAGCAGCGCGAGCTAGAAAAACAGCTTGAAAGGGAGACCAAACAACTACGAAACGAGATACATGACCTGGAGCTTCGTCGGCACAGCGCTTCCATCGGCGCGCCGACACAGCAAACCCTATGGACATTCGTGACGGAGTATTTCCGCCTCTTCCAGCGCGGCCTGGGGCCTCCGTCTCCCGCCCTCCAAACCGTGGCGCTCAATTTCCTTCGAGCGTCGATGGCACCCGATGTAATGGACGGCTATGCGTGTGGACCGGAGGCGCTACTGATGCAATGAAAGGTCTTTTCGCAGTGCTTCGCCGACATCCACGTCGACCTCGAGCGTCTGGAGAAAGACGGCACAGCTGACTCGCTAGTCGCCACCACAAGTACCAGTGTCACGATCACGGAAGCGACTCTGAAAACCGCGTTCCCTCATCTCACCGGCGGCGGTGTCGATGGAGAAAAGTGGACACCACTCGCCCGCAAACTGAAGAACCAGCGACTCGTTCTGCGTGGCTCGGTGCGCTTCGACTGGGACAGCGCACTCGGCCGCGTGTCGAGGATGCAAAGCCACTCTGACCTTCTTACGCCGATACTAAAGTTGGTGGGCACTCTGGACAACGCCAAGCGCGTGTTTGACGGCGCTTTCGTGACACCCGACGGTCGAGCGAATCCACCGCAGCATCAATAAGCTCAGATTATTGCCATATTTTGCTTCAACTTCGATCAACTTCGTTCAATCCCTGTCAAATCCGATCAAAAGCACATTTCTGATTCCCCGAAAACTAAAAAAGATCGTCACTAAAGTCTCTTCGTGGGATGCTGCTCCTCCCTGTAGCGGCGCTGAGCGCGTTGCTGCTTGCCCCGGTGCATGGCGCCATCCCACGCGCTTGCTCCGAGTCGCAGCACCAGCAATTGGCCTTCTGCAACGCGTCGCTGTCCACCTCCGAGCGCATTGAGGACCTACTACGCCGCCTCCCTCTGGACGAGAAAGTGACGCTGCTCACTGCGCGAGCCAGCCCCAAAGGCAACATGAGCAGCATCGGACTGCCCGAGTACAACTGGGGCGCCAACTGCGTGCACGGCGTGCAGTCCACGTGCGGCACCAACTGCCCCACGTCGTTCCCGAACCCCGTGAATCTCGGCGCCATCTTCGACCCTCAAGCCGTGTTCGACATGGCCCAAGTCATCGGCTGGGAACTGCGTGCGCTGTGGCTCGAAGGTGCAAGGGAGAACTACGCCGCCGGTCCGCACTTAGGACTTGACTGCTGGTCGCCCAATATCAACATCAACCGAGACCCGCGGTGGGGACGCAACATGGAGACGCCGTCCGAAGACCCGCTCGTGAACAGCAAGTACGGCGTCGCATACACGCGCGGCCTACAAGAGGGCAAGGACAAGCGCTACTTGCAGGCGGTGGTCACGCTGAAACATTATGCCGCGTACTCGTACGAGCACTACGACGGAATCGACCGCATGGCCTTCGATGCGGTCGTGTCGAGGTACGACTTCGCTGACACGTACCTGCCGGCGTTCAAAGCTTCGGTCGTGCAGGGCAAAGCCAAAGGAGTTATGTGCTCGTACAACAGCGTTAATGACATGCCCATGTGCGCGAACGAGCAGCTGAACACCAAGTTGCTGCGTGAAGCACTGGGCTTCGACGGGTACATCACCAGCGACTCGGGGGCGATTGAAGGGATCTACCAGCAACGTCATTATACCAAGTCGCTGTGTGAAGCGGGCCGCCTGGCGATTCTCTCGGGAACGGACGTCAATAGTGGAAGCGTGTACAAGAAGTGTCTGGCGCAGCTCGTAACCAGTGGCCAGCTGCCTGAGAAGGCGGTGGATGATGCGATGCGGAGGACGCTCAAGCTCCGATTCGAGCTGGGTCTGTTTGACTCTATTGATGATCAGCCGTACTGGCACGTGGCGCCCAGCGAGGTGAACACGGCTGAGTCCAAGCAACTGAGCCTCGACCTCACGCGCAAGTCGCTGGTGGTGCTGCAGAACCATGGCAACATCCTGCCGCTAAGCAAGGGCAAAAAGCTGGCAGTGATTGGGCCGCACGCGAAGGCTAAGCGTGCTTTGCTGGGCAACTACTTGGGCCAGATGTGCCATGGTGACTACCTTGAGGTCGGATGTGTGAAGACGCCACTTGAGGCGATCACCGCTGCGAACGGAGCTTCCAACACTGTGTACGCCAAAGGGTCCGGCATTAACGATACGTCCACCGCAGAGTTTGATGAGGCCGAAGCGGCGGCGCGAGGAGCCGATGCCGTCGTCTTGTTCCTTGGAATTGATACGTCCATCGAGCGTGAGGCGTGGGACCGCGAAAACATCGACATGCCCAATATCCAGATGCAGCTACTGAAGCGAGTGCGCCGCGCAGGTAAACCGACGGTGGTGGTGCTTTTCAACGGCGGCGTAGTGGGCATTGAGGAGCTGATCTTGCACACTGATGGAGTAGTGGAAGCATTCTACCCTGGCTTCTTCGGCGCTCAAGCCGTGGCTGACGTTCTTTTCGGCGACTCTATCCCAAGTGGCAAGCTTCCTGTCACCATGTACCCTTCAAACTACATCAAAAACGTGGATATGAAGAGTATGAGCATGACCAAGTACCCTGGACGTTCCTATCGCTACTACAAGGAGGTTCCGGTATTCCCGTTCGGTTGGGGGCTCAGTTACACGAAATTCACGTTAGCTCTTGATAGCGACAGCGGCGTGCAAGACCTGAACGAGCCTCTTGTCGTAACGCGCGCGATGGACCAGACCGTCTCTGTGATCCTGTCGAACGACGGGGATCTCGTCGGAGACGAAGTTGTGTTTGCGTTCTTCCGCCCACTGAACGTGAATGCAACTGGGAATGCGGCGTTGCTGAACGAGCAATTGTTCGACTACCGTCGTGTGAGTTTACGCCCCACCCAGTACCGCAAGCTGAGCTTCCGCATCGATCAGAGCACACTCGCAATGGTGGACGACAAGGGCAACCAGGTCAGCTTCCCGGGCTTCTATGAAGTCATCCTAACTAACGGCGTCCATGAGCGTGTGACGTTTGCTATCCACCTGGTCGGTGAGCACGAGATGCTGAACACGTTCCCGACGGATGAAGGCTATGCCCCTCCTGCTCAATCGGGGGATGTGCCCATCAGCAGCATTCAATTGGATGCCACGCACGCTTTCGAGAATACCCCCATGCGTCCTAGCGAAGAAGAGCAGCCTGTTGCGATCGCCACGGCGTTCGATTAGTTTTATCTGGATATGGCGAGCATCCGTCGGTTTGCGAGCGAAGAGTACCAAATGCCGAGGCGGAAGTTGTGCATCCTGCGCCTTAGAGACCGGATGAAATGTTCAGAAAAATATGTTCGACTTTTTCTCAATCAGGACATTGTTTGCACAGAAGACTTGATTATTGATCACGAATAAAATAATACAAAGCGCAAATGGCGACTTAGGTGCCCCTGCTGGTGGTAACAGCTCGCGGTTGACGATCTACAGTCTATCTGGCAGCGCTTGGGCAGCGCGACTCGTCTGAAAAGGGTAGCCATCTGAGAGAACGTTGAAGCATGCGTTCGTCTACCACGCTTGCAAATCAGCAGCAAATGTGGTTTCTCCGCCCTGCGGAAACGAAAGCCCTCTTGCGCAGTGTTTTACTCGTTACTCGGCTCGATCAGCGCGGCTCCACCAACAGTGACTTTCCGCCAGCGACATCTATGAATCTTGAAGGCCTCGAGAGGAGCCCTTCCAAGGTGGTCCTCTTCAACACCGCCGCTGCGGACTGGGGAGGATCTTCTCAAGCCAAATGGCAAACCGAATCTAAGAGACATCTTCCCAAACCTACACTTGATTCACGACGCGATCCTCCCACTGTCAGCTGGTACGGCTAGCGCGACCGAAACGCCAAACTTTGAAAGCGCTCGGCATGGTCGAGCCAAAGAGTTCGCGTCCAAGGCTTCCGCCTCATTCTCTTTCGCGGCGACGGATTATCAGAACCTCCCGGAGTCGGCGAACTCTAGCGTCTGCGTCGCACCCGAACCGACACCTTCGCCCTGGGGTGGTGGACCGAGCTGCACTGTGGCAGCCAGGAGAACCCCCTCCTTCCGGCGACAACGGCCACTTTCCGATGGCCAGGAGCGATTGCGCTCAGCGAATCCGGGTGTACACACTCCACACACTGCCAGCGTCGGGTGATCGCGTTGTCGTTGCTGTCCCTTTTGTCGCAGGGTGCACGTTGTCTTCACTGAAGACTCTTCAGTCGGCAACTCTGTCGGCCTCCATGGCATAGTTTTGAAGAGCTCAATTGTACCCGATTCCGTGCTTCGGTGGGGAACTATCCAGCGAGCGCAGGTGCTCGACTGCGTGGCCGACATTTATGTTGGATCCCTGCTGCGTCGAGCCGCATCGAGAAGTGAGCACAACGAGAACCCAGCTAGATAGACACTCGATAGACACTCGGGTGCTCTCTGGTCGGTCGCGCTAGCCGTTTTTTTCCGAAACTGCAACGACACCCGGCGCTGATTGGCTGAAAGTGGGCGCATAGACGAGCATCACCATCAGCACGAGCGCCGTTGCCACGAGCATTCCCGATTCCTCGGAGCTCCTCGACGACGGCCATGGCGGAGGTGCTCTCGGACTCGTACATCACGCTGACACCCACGGCGGCGTCGGACAGCACCCGCGAGGCCAGCGACGTGCTGGCGCGCAAGTGGGCGGCCGCCGCCAAGCGCAAGGCGTCCATGGAGGTGCTCAAGGTGCGCGAACCCGACTGCGAGGACGCCGCGTCGGACCGCGACTCGTCCCGCACCGAGACGGACCGCAGCTCGGAGATCGGCAACGACGAGACCCCCAGCACTGACGGCGACGACGTGTCCAGCAGCTCCCGCGCGGTGCTCGAGTCGGACGACGAGAGCGAGGGCGAGGAAGGCAGCGACGAGGAGGAGGCGGAGGAGCAGATCCCCACCTACGTGTGCGGGCTGCACGACCCCAAGCCCGTGCTGGTCGGTGAGTTGACAACCTTGCTGGATGCTTGCAGGTGACGGACGACGCGTCTAACCTGTTGTTTTGGTTGCCACGGAGCAGCGGAGCAGATCCCGTACAACCGCGTAGACATCATGCCGTGCGAGGCAAGCAACGGGCACCCGGGCACGGCGGAAGCGCTCATGTTCCGCTATGAGATCTCAGTGGGGCATGCGCTGCAGACGTTCGAGTGCTCGCCGTCCAGGGCGCTGGAAGTATTTAAGAAGCTGTCGAGAGACAAGAACTGCGCCGGCCTGCTGCGCTTTATCGAGATGAACTGCCTGAAAGACGGCCTTATCGGGTCGCTCAAGAGGATTTACGCCTCGCCCGCGCAGATATCAACAGAAGTACGGGACGTGCTGGAGGCCATCTCCGACGTGGACGCCGTGCTGATGAACCCAACGTATCTGGACCTCGTCGGTGCGACGAAAGGGTCGACATTGTGTCGTGAGATCGAAAAGCTACTCGAGTCGCACAGCAAGACGCCCGAGTCGGACGCGCCATGCATGTGCGATACCTACTACAACTCTGTGCAGCGCTACGGCGAGTTCTACCGCGAGCAGGCGCAGACAGCGAACCAGGTGCGCCAGTCGACGGTAGTGAGCGAGACCCTCATGAGGTCCCGCGGCGTGTTGTCCTTCTACACGGACACGATCTACATCCTGGATAAGCGCGAGTTCCGTCCGACGCACGGCCTCAAGCGGTGTAACGTGTACGGCTTCGGACGCCGCAAACTGTTCGAGATCGAGCGCGTGTCCCGTAAGCAGTGGTCACTGCGCCACGTCAACTACGGCGAGATCTTCACGCTCTCGCTGAAGAAGTACGCGGGCGGCGTGCACCACATGGTGGCTGTGAAGCGCAGCGTGCCCGACGTGCAGAACGGCGGCCTGCGGCAGGAGAACGTGTGCTTCGTCAAGAAGTCCAAGAGCAAGGGCTACCGCTGCCTGCTCAACTCGGAGGTCATCTCACAGGGCAAAGTGACCACGTCCATCTCGATCCAGAAGCCCAAGTCGCCGCCTGGGGACCCCAACTTCCACTACATGACCATGAGCGAGGTGTCGGGCCCGTCGCGAGCGTCCATCTGCAGCAGCACGCTCAGCGTGCCGTGCGAGCGCTACAAGCACGTCCAGCGCCTCAACGTGAGCGGGGGCAGCGACGTCGTCACGTACATTGCGCTGGCCGCGAGCTACGACATCCTCGTGGGCGCGCTGGCATATTGGATGGAGCGCAAGTATTAGATGTTGAAGCGAGCTGTAAGTTAGTGCAAATATCAAAAACGGTGTTCTTAGTTTTGGCTTTACCGGAGACGATTGGGATTGAGGTAGCGGTGCGCACTCCAACAGAACTTGCAATTCTCCGTCGGGGCCACTTCAACAAGGTCGATATGAGGAGAGTGAGGTCCGTGAACCTGGGTCACGGATATGTCGAAGAGTAAGACGAGTTCAAGATGTACCAAAGTTCTAAGACACATCGACAGTAATTCGGTTGTGGAGACTTGCGAGGATGAGGTCCATGATAATGGGCTACTTGCTCAACAACGCTGAGTATTGCTTGTGCAGCAAACCAAAGACCTAAATTTGGTGCGACTTGCGTTTGTTTGCTTTTCCTGCGGTATTTTTTGACGCACTTTGAGTTGAAGTCACGTTTTTGTATCATGACGCGACGCCCCTCCTACTTCTATACAGCTCCAGTACCGCGCTAAGCATGACTTCCGTCCTATTCGACAAATGAGAAGGTTTTGCATAGAAGTGCTGGATGTAGAGAACCCATTTTTTTCTGGCAGCACCACCAGCGGTGGCGGCACCGCACCACGTCGGGACACTGCACCGTTCGAGGACCTTCAACTGAAGCTCTATTGACGTTATGGCTCTTCACTGATGTACAAATGTTGTCCTAATTTCCGGAGGTTCGTATTTCAGTCTCGACTTGAGCATCGTCCATGGATTATCGATGCTGTAGCGAGCAAAGCAGGATGATTCTCATATAGAAGAACTAGTACACGTAGCTGCTCGCATTCTGAGGGATGTCTTGTCTTGGCGGCTGAAGTTATGGTTTTTACTGACGGAGAAGGTGGCCACATTCCAGTCAAAACCGTCCAAATTGGATCTTAAAAATGGGCACTAAATTCTTCAGATCGCGTTTCCGGGCCGTTCTTCCAATCGCGCGCCCATAAACTGGCCAAAGTTTGAATGCGGTCGATGACCAGCCAGATCGGAGCGGTTCGCGACCAGTGCAAACCTCGATTTTCGCCGCCGAACCGACACTAGAGACCTCCGACCGCCATGGCGAGCCCCCAGCTGATCACCGAGATGGAGACCAAGTACCCGAAGCTGAGCGTCTTGCGATACCGCGCGCTGGCGCCGCTGCAGATCAAGCTGCGCGACGAGAAGACGACGCCCACCGAGTTCAAGTTCTACGCCGACCGACTCATGAGGTGCGGCACCTTCTACCACGTGTTCTACCGTTGATCTGCCTTGTTGCACTACCAAGAGTAAGCACTAACATGCGTTCTATGGCTTCTGTATGACAGGATCCTGGCCGAGGAAGGACTGGCGGCCTGCGCCAACAAGACGGAGACGGTGGTGACCCCCACGGGCGACTCGTTCACGGGCCTCGTGCCGGCCGAGAAAGTCTGCGCCGTGTCGATCATTCGCGCGGGCGACAGCCTGCTGCAGTCCATCATTGCGTGCGACCCTACGATCTCCGTCGGTGGGTTCGAGGCCATGAACTCTGTGTGCGGAGTGAGAGGCTGACGATTGTGTGACTATTGTTGCTGCTGCGTTGCAGGTAAGATCTTGATCCAGCGTGACGAGAAGTCGGAGGACAAGCACCCGATCATGTACTACTCCAAGCTGCCGCCCAACGTGGAGAAGCTTGACAACGTGCTGCTGGTGGACCCGATGCTGGCCACGGGAGGCAGTGTCAACATGGCGATCAAGGTGAGGAATTGCTGCGACGCGAGTGCCATTTGCTGGTCGTTCTAACGATTTTTTTTTTTGTCTTCTCCAGACTTTGATCGACGCTGGTGTGGAACAGAAGAAAATCACATTCCTGAACGTCATCTCGTGCCCAGAGGGGCTGGCGGCGCTGTTCAACGCGTACCCAGGTAACTAATTACTCGCTCAACTTGCTGTGGAGATCACTGCATTGCTGTTGCTAACTGGCGGATGTGCGCTTTCGTTTGCAGACGTCAAGGTTGTGACGGCCGGCCTGGACGTCGGCCTGAACGCCAGCAAGTACATCCTGCCTGGCCTCGGCGACTACGGCGACCGCTACTACAACACGGTGTGAAGACCCAATCCGTAGACAGTCTGGTAGTTGCGGCAGCGCCCGTTAGCGCATGGCCATCCCCGGTCAGCGACCGACGGACGTCTAACCGCGTAGGAGTTCTTGTCCGTATTTCCTACTTGAATGGCGTGAGCGATTCCGTTGCCGTGAGGAGCAAACTATTTAACAGCTCAGAATCCAAGCTTTTCGCATTCACCATGCTTGGATCGGACAACTCTGCAGCGGTTTGCGGTGACAGGAGCGACGTCAGGACGAGCGGATTGGCTGCAAGCCCAGTTGAATGAGCATGGAATCAGGCCTCGAGTGATGCGACGATGGAAGGGAGGAATGGTGAAGCATTCAGTAAGTATTTGTCCGAGCCGCCAACAGAAGCATGTCGCTAGCCACCGAGATGGAGGCGAAGTATCGGAACCTCCGTGTTCTCACGTACCAGGCGCTGGAGCCGCTTCTGGTCAAGATCCGCGATCAAACAACCGGGCATGCGCAGTTCAAGCACTACTCAGACCGCTTGATGAGGTGTGATTCGAGTCCTGACTTGCTGTCCGCGAACTCGGGGGCTTACACTGCGGTCGCGTATTGATGCTAGGATCTTGGCGGAGGAAGGACTGGCCTCCTGTTTGAGCAAAGTGACGACGGTAGTCACACCGACCGGCGACGCCTTCACTGGTGTCGCCCCCGCAGAGAGCGTGTGCGCAGTTTCCATTATCCGCGCTGGCTGCAGCTTACTGAATGCAGTGGTTGCGTGCGACCCGACAATTGCAGTGGGTAAGTTAACCATGTTGTTGTCCGCTCTGCTTTCCGAGTTTCAACTATTTTGCGGACAATCCATTTTCTACTTTTGTAGGGAAGATTTTGATCCAGCGCGACGAGACTTCCGAGGACAAGCACGCCGTCATGTATTACTCCAAGCTGCCACCGAATGTCGCTACCTTTGACAACGTGCTGGTGGTCGACCCGATGCTCGGGACTGGCGGCAGCATCACCATGGCCATCAAGGTGAGCAGCAAACCGTGACAACGCCTATCGGATAGCGATCTGATCATCCATCGTGTATTCGTTCTATCAGACGCTGCTCCAAGTTGGCGTCGAGGAGAAGCGTATCACGTTTTTGAATGTCCTCTCGTGCCCCGAGGGCCTCGACGCGCTCTTCTCCGCGCACCCGGGTACGTGCTCGACACGCAGACTTGAAACTCCTGCTTGTCTGATCATGTTGTTGTTTGGTGTTGCAGACGTCAAGGTCGTGACTGCTGGCGTGGACCGGGGCCTGAACGCGCAAAAGTATCTCGTCCCGGGCATCGGCGACTTTGGCGACCGTTACTTCAACACGGTGTACAGCCACCACCCGTGAAAAATCACAAGGCCGTGCGCGTTGCGCCCGGGGTGAGCTCTGAAATTTAAACACTATTTCCTAGCGAGGATGATCTCTTGGCAGAGCGACGAGTTTGATGGAGTTGTAGTT
>JAABLK010001028.1:0-12189 GCA_012295415.1 Phytophthora chlamydospora | reverse complement strand
AGTTGCCCAGTGGGCGTCCGAGAGATGAGGGAAGTCCTGCCGAGACGGCAACATGCTCCCTGAGTCGTCCATGCTCAACCTTGTATGGGTCTTAGTGCCATCACCCATCTCGCGAAGCTTGCCATCACCCATGTCTTTGAGCTGGCGGTGTAGTGATACTTGAAATTTGGCTATTGCCGGTCGGTTCCCAGCGGCCGAATCTTTCATGTGTAGGCTGGAGAGTGCAAACGTGAGGATTGTGTAAAGGTTGTGTGGCAAAACCCTCTGTATCGGAGCCAAAGGTGACAGGCGGTCCTTCATAGAGTTGGTGTAAACGTTGTATAAAAATACCGGTATTTTGTAGCCAAAGTGACAATAATGCCGGTGTACTATACACGTGCAAAATTGAGTGGCACACATATATTTGCTGAATGACTGGTCAACAAAGAAACAAACAGCGATCGTCGGTTTGCAGTTAGTGCCCGATTTCTATCTGCTGAGAACTAGTCGAAGTGTACTCTTGTTTGCTTGCTGCATCGTCTGCTACGTAAGTAGCGTACATTATCTTGGCGACATCGATGCACTTGTGTAACCAGTCCGAACTACTGTGTTTCGTCCTCTTTTGTGTGCAGGTGCTTTGGTTGGACGCTTGGTCTTCTGCTTGTGGTTGTGGAACGTCCCCGTGCTCTCTTTAGCGTCATATACCGGTAGTAGCGTTCTCGGCCACAGGTGCAAGCTGTGATTTCGTGGCTTTCGTTGGCGTACAGACTGGAACGGCTGTGAACTATCGTGGCTTTTGTTGGCGTGTTATTTTCGGCGTGTTGGCTGTGGAACGTCGCCGTGCTCTGTTTGAACACAGCTAGCGGTTTTAGCGTTTTCTGCTACAGGTGCAAGCGGTGATTCGTGGCTTCCTTTGTGTGTGGATTTTGGTGTGCTCACTGTGGAACGACTGTGAACTATCGTGGCTAATTTTGACGTGCGATTTTTGGCGTGTTAGCTGTGGAACGTCGCCGTGCTCTGTGTGAAGTTATCTAGAGTCTGCGATACGGAGAGGAAAGGGGGACATTAGATTTGAGGTCTACAATTGCTGTGCAGAGATACCACCTGTAATCAAGTAAGAAATTCGTCAGTGGTCTATATTATTGGTGGATTGGTGCGTCTTTATTTTCGCCGGTGCCAGTTCTGCACAATGCCTCGGTCTCGGAGGAGAGATGCAGAGCGTTTAATGTGCGATCATTGTTCAGAGGCCTTCTCAAAATTGATAAACGTAAGGACCATGTCCGTGAGAAACACCAGCAAACTGTTGAGTGCCGCTTTAACCAAAATGGCAATCATCATCTCTTGGTATCCGTCGAGCGCATCGACGGTTTGTTCAAGAGCCATCAGTGCCCGTACTATACGCCAATACCAAGATACCTTCGTCGGCATGCGTTTTCTTGCAAATTTGCTGAAAAGGTTAAGGCCGTCGTTTTAGGCAAAATGCACCGCCCAGCGACGACGCTTCTTGACATCGGCATCGAGTACAATGCTCAAGTGGAGATCATCATTTGTGGTATCTGTCGGTATGCGCTTTCACTGGGACCAAAAGAAGTCACAATACATTTCAAGCGCGTGCACAAAGCTGCAATCGCTACAACCGTTCCTGGCACTTTCTTCGGACGAATCCCTTGGCAAATACCTCCAGCCAACTAGAATGCTATTGGATCCGGTAGATACAGTCAATTTGCGAAGGGGCAAGATTAAGTACTTCGGCGTTGATTCTTGCATTGAAGGGCGTCCAAGCGTATCACCTGAGTCTGAAGCTGCCGTCCGTCGTGCGCTTAGTGACTATGCCCAAGAGCGGTCAGACGTTGCTCCTCCAGATGATCGCCTTGTTTCGCCGTTTCTTCGCCGAATGAAATGTCATAAAGAAACACTGCACGCCCAACATCGCTGCTTTTTTTTAATCGATCACGTTTGACCCCGGTCTCGACGTAGTCAAACTTGTCCACCCGGTGGTATGCCGCTATTGGGAAAAAGCTCAAAGCATTATTGGTACCCACGACTACTTGTTTGAGAGAATGTTTTCGTCAACTGGGAAGGACATCGACCCGTTGTCAAAGCTGGGTCGCATTCAATCTAGTGGAGATGCTTACTGCAAAACGATGACCTCTCTGTTACTGATGGTTCATGTTCACGCAAAGCCTGGCGTGCTTATAGCTGGTGGTTTCGATACCAGTGTGCTGGCCGACCGGTCGGAAGCTCTTCAACAATTTGCGCACTGTGGAGCTTCAGCGAGTAAATGACGCCAACCGCATAGATGAAGTTAGTTTTTTGCAGCTCAAGTTGCTCGGCCAATTGTTGGAAGAAATTTTTAGGATCAACCTGAACGCAGAGCATTCACCAAGTGACTTTCACAGTTTCCCTACTCATCGCTTCTGAGTGTGTTCGTTGATTAAGGGAACCACTCAGGATGCATCTGGGTTTGTTCAGTTTAAGCAACCGGGCCAAATAACGCTGTTGGTTGCCACATTGAAATGCTGGGCACGCCTGGCAGTGCTGATGAACTTACACCAGCGATCCTGGGGTGTCGAAACCGGGCCTAGTAACGATGCCACCTGGAACAGAGCTAACGCACTCAGTTATTACTTGAAGGCTGGCTATCGGACACCTTTCAACTTACTCCAAGAGATTATGAGTTTTGGCTCAAGTATTGCCATGACACCTGAGCAGCGCAGGGTCCCACAAATGGTATGGTTGGGTCACTCATATGATACGCTGTTAGTTGAAGGCCATCGTGTAACGCTAGCAACGGTGATAGGTGTGAAGAAGCAGCTCACCACAAGGTTCTGTCATCACTACGTGAGCGAGGTCTCGTGGGGTTTCACATTTCCACAATTGAGGGGCTTATCAAGTCAGATGAGCAATGTTTTTTTTATGACTTCGGCGACTATTCGTGTGGTTACAGCTTTCTCGAGGATCAGAGAAATCCTTGGAAAGCAATGAGTATGGATTTGGTCAAGTATCTTCTTCGTGCCCACTACTCAAAGTTTATATCCCAAGTCAGTGACGGCAAGTCCGTATTTGGCTTAGTAGCAGTATGGGCATGATGAAAGAAGTTGATAGGCTTACAAAATTGCTAGCACCATTGATATTTATCACGTCAGGACAACCGTCCAGGGCTGCTGAGCTTAGCGCTACAACCGTGCGAAACAGTGCCTGGTAAAAGATTGGTATATATGGTTCATCGGCCTCGCCACAAGAAGTTTGTCTCTGTGGGTTTCTGCACTATGTATATTAGTAATGAGAAACCTAGTTGGTTTGGAGGATGAACGGACTTCTGGGTCAAGTAATTATCTTGCAAAGTGAGTATTCGACGGTTTTGACTGTTTTGCACTGTACAATCACAAAATTACATAATTATCGTTACGCTAATTAATTCGGCCATTTATTAGAACGAAAAAACCTGAACACGTTCAAAAGAACGAATCAGACATAAGATCGTTCGAGGTTGACCTAGAACGGTGAAGGCACCGAGGCTTAGGTACAGTTTTGCCACGCCATACTTCGGCAACCAGGCACGCGTTTGGCACGCAAACACACTCAAAATACTCATCATATCACCGATTTTTATTCGAGAAGATATAAACACAAGTTAGGACGTTTTGTCCTTTTAACAAAGAAAGTGTCAAAGTATCCACACCGTAACTTGGGGAGACCGAAATGCCAGAAAATTGTATGCCTTGTTTTTGACGACCCATATATTACCTCTTTGGGAACAATTATTGACCCTGGGCGAAGCCGATACCGTTGCAAAATCGCGTTTTGTGGAAGTGATGCCAACACAAAATTAAGAGAGACCCGGTGATGCCAATTTAGCCTTGGTGACCCCACCTGCTTTGACGCAATTGAGTCAGATACCACACACGTAACGGCATATAAAGCTACACGTATTTTGGCACCACTCAGTTTACTACACAGTGATAAGTAATGAACTCTGAATCCTACTCTAGCATAAAAATACGGTTTCCTTGCTCTGGAAACACTTGAGGTCCTGCATGATGCACACATTTCAGTCTAATATCACACTGAAAAAAACTCCCATCTCGGACGGGGGCGGCTATTGGCTATCATATAGGCTTGTGTAACATGTTCGTGCAATCAAACGACATACGCTTCCAAAGTGTCGATTAGAAGGTTTGACCTGAGCAGCGGACGGAGAAAGAATAACAGCCAAGAAAGTGAAGACATGCAACATGCTTTGGTGGCAGAGATCTAGTTTGAGCTGCAATATCTTCTTTTGGGTTAATGCTACGATTGTGGAAACACCGCCGTTTAAAACAAAGAGATTAGGCTAATTTGGTTATGTCGTGTAGCGATGAATATGGATAAGACACCATATTTGAACGTTATCACATATTTGGACGTTATCACGTGTTAAAAGATTATGGCAAAGTATTTCGAGTTGTGAACTACACTGAAACACAGTATAGAATTTACTATGCAGAGCTAAACGTGGCGGATTGTTGTAGATGCCTGTCTGGACCCGGATGCGTACTTTGCAAGGGGTACGTCACAGGCCATAGAGAACGTTAGCGCGACCTGAAAAATGGATCAGATATTCGATGTACCATACAAACATAAAACCAAAAAAGTGGTCGTAGAGACACCTGATTACCTTAATTTGCCGTGAAGCTCAGCATTATTTTGACACGCGGGATGGGTAGGCCATAAACTGCCATAAAC
Source organism: Phytophthora chlamydospora (assembly GCA_012295415.1). Taxonomy (NCBI): domain Eukaryota; phylum Oomycota; class Peronosporomycetes; order Peronosporales; family Peronosporaceae; genus Phytophthora; species Phytophthora chlamydospora. Next base: position 7,485 of record JAABLK010001028.1, on the reverse strand, counting down.
ATCAATAAATAGGAAAAATTACCCATCCGATGATCTGATTGGGCTAAAAATAGTTAACGATAAGCACACATATGGGTGAATGTGAACGCGTAAAGTAGTGTAACAGGTCCTCCGCACGGACGCAGTGCATGAGGTATTCCTGGCAACAGCAAGAAATAATGCTTGAAGAGTGAACGAGACAAACGAAGTGAACAGACGGGCGGCAGCTGTGGTCGAAATACAGCAGTTGGTTTCGGAGGAGTGTGCTGCGGAAGACGCAGAAGACGAGAGATAGCGCACAATCGAGTTGGCGCGAAAGCACGCAGAGCACCCAGACAAACGGACGGACGTAAGCGGGAGACGTCTGACAACACGATGGCGGCGGCTGCACACTGGTAGAGCTAGCGGCGCATTACAGCAACGGCAGTCCGAGTTGCCGAAGGCTGCAACGTAAGGGCAGGCACGCGAGGTGTACGTCCAAGTGGCTAGGTGAGTGATGGTTGGTATCTCTATAAAGTATAGTATGGCGTGGTGTATGACGTGAAGCTGTAGAATGTGGACGAACGGACGTTAACAAAGTAGGTCGTGCAGCCAGACAGTCCACGTCTTCCCAGAGGACCTGATTGTCTCCTGTCGGCCATTCGGACCTTGGACACTGGACGACCAAACCTCGGCATGCAGAGGCCCCTAGACATGTTACAGTAGTAGTTGACATGTGGAAAAGGCAATACTATCTCATAGTATACACCTTTCTAGTCAACTTTTCCTTCAGTCGCTTTGGACGAAAATCCACACTACAAGTATGATAACTTGAGCTGAGTTTTGGTACGACTGAATTTCCACACACAAAAATAATCGTACCAACATTGGGACATAATGTCATAGTTTTCAAAATTCTTGTCTGTCATCTACTTATCAACGAAATAATTTGCTTGGGAAAAGTTTGACATTAATTTGGTAATATCGCGACGTGAGTATAGGTATGGCTCAATGTCCGCGCATAAAAAGTGACGTCAGCTTGACATACATAGCGACGATGTCAGAGTACATAATTTCTTGTAAATTCTAGCTTTAAAACATAGTGAGGTCGCTATGCTCGTGTTTCGACACTATAATGCTAATAACTTCAGCTGAGTAAATGTAAGTCCAAACTTCCTAGCATAGAGGTGATAGCCGACATTGACATAGGTTGAACAACGTCATAGTATATAATTTGCTAGTCAAACATAGCTATATAAAATAATTTAAAAATTATGGCCCCGTTTTCACAGTCTAAAGCTAACTACTTGGAATGAGCATGCACATAGAATGATGTATACACATAATAAGTGGTAGTCGACATGGGAGAAAGTATGACTGATATTGTAGTGTACAAATTACAATTCAGGCTTCCCATTTTGAGTACGAGACTTGTCATTACTAGAAGAGGATCTGTCAAAACACTAATACGAACAACGGAGCCCAGTGCACAAGCGCAGCGCATACGCCGGTGATATTGTTTCCATCCAGCATTTTTCGTCGGTCAAACTCACCACCACTAATGCTGGAACGTACCAAATAGCGGTAAATGCTTTAAAGTTCAAAGACATATCTCGGTTTTGTTTTAGGATTGTCAGCCTCGATGATGAACAGTGCTCCATGGACGTTCAAGACTTGATTTTGGACTTACTCCGAATGAATGGCTTAATCCTACAAATGTCACCAACGGTTCCAAAGAGGCAAGATCAGCACGCATTGTAACGAGCTCAAACCCATGAGAATAAACAATTATGGACCAAACTCGTGTTAACCCTTTAGCGAGACAACACGCTTAATAATAGTCATTTAATTATTAAAGGGCGCAAAATTCGCCCTTTGAGGAAATCACGGTACTCGATTTGCCTATGTCTTGTGCCATATGCACCTTCAATGATGTGCAAAATGCACTTGATGATTGCACTTTAGTTACTTTTTGTATACCCAAATGATTATGCATCGTACTGTTTATGATTTCTTATAAAAGCCGGTTGAACTTGTGTGAAAGGGCGCTTTTTTCGCCCTTTTAGAGGGACATTTTCTACCGAGTTAAAAAAAGGCCTTAATGGGCGACGAAAAATGCGCCATTTCATCGCGAAAGGGTTAACATACATAACAGTCAGATTTGCTTTGCGAAACACAAGCGCCGTCCGCACATTCCGGGGAAGGAGGTATATTGGCCCGAACCGACGACGGACCCGCTAAGTCGACAAAAGTACAGGATCGCCGCCTGGATAGCTTGCCAGCGGACGATCGTATCCTGTCATCTCAACTCAATCCCCGCCACAGGAGGCGGCAAGCAACAAGGAAAGGGCTTTAACAAGTACACCAAAGGACACCCCCCGCCGATCAAGCCGCGCAAGGCCGATATCGGCAGTACTCGACGACCGCATGAAGGATATCCGGATCTTCTGGTGACTCGGGATTTCACCGTGAGTCTACAGAAGACGTCAAGATCAAGGTAGCGCCAGGGCTCAAGACGTCAGTGGAAGATGGATTGCTGCTGACGTCGTTGAAAACGGAAGAAGGCTCAACTGATTGACAGTGTTTTAGGAGGAGCTCCGCCGATGTGAAGAAGGAGGAAGGTTCAGCGATGGACCTGGATGAAAGCCTCACCCTCCTCCCCAGGTCCCTTTGGGGACCCCCGCGGATCGCGATTCGAATCGCGATCCGCCGGATGATGGTCCAACGGGTAAAACTGAAGGACCTTCATCAAAAACCACCACTCCTGCAGCCAACGTCGAAGAAGAATTCGAAGTCCACGCGCAAGAAAATGAAGGCACCGGAGTCTATATCGGAAGGCGTTGCTGACCGCTGGGTCTGGACGGAGGATGACTTGGCATCGGCCTTCCACTAGAAGGATCTGCACAACTTCTGCGCGCCTTGTTGACATCCGTCAGCACGACGGCGTTGTCCAGCGACAACCCGTTGGCGTTGAAGGAGCACATGACGCTGTTGTTGCTCAGCATCTCCAGCATGAGGCTGTTGGAGCACGTCAGACCACCGCGTCGGCGTCAGCCGGATGAGAGGCCGGAAGGCGAACGCGACGGTGATGCCGAGCACCGTGGAGACGATCCACCCGGTCGCGAAGAGCTTGAGCGTCTGCTGTCTGACAATCGACACTTTACTGGCGAACACGACGTCGCCTATAGCGACGGCCACGGAGCAAAAAGCGCAGGGAATCGAGTCCGAGTCGAACGCTAATACGTGAGTCATTACTGGTCGTGTCATTGACCAAGTCGTTGCTGGACGAAGTCTTCAACACTTGGGCGCCTTGTCGGTAGCCGTTGATGTTGAAATGAAAGCGCAGCTCCTGTGTTGGCTAGACAAAATTTGTTTTGACGGCGGGGCAACAAGATGACTGCAGTGGACGGCCCGAAGGCCTGAAAGCTGGCAACGTCACCTGCTTTACGTTGGCAAGCTCATACGATGCGGCTGGGGAATTTTCCCGCCACCGCGCTTGGCTGCCAAGATAGTACGTTCCGGCGTTTCGATTGGTTGGTGGAGAAATATCCAGTGTGATTTCAGCGTGTGACACATTGCAGCTGGCGTTTGGTGTGGCAAGGTTGCCAGGCGAACGATCGGGCCACAGGTCTGGAAGTGTCTGCTGCGTGAGGCCTCATGCAGTAGGTTTTGTATACGCTCCGTCCGGACCGCCGATTGCCTGACAGCAGGTTCAACCCAAGGTACATAAAGTGCTCTCGATGAACGTATCTCGATGAAGCCGCCTACCTTGACTTGGCCGGGGCACCGACACAAGCCACCAAGAACCCCACGCACGTACACTTGCAACACACGCTGGATCGCCAAGGATCCATACTCAATTACCAACCATACGAGGTCCCGTGAAGTTGACCCTCTCTATGAGGTCACACGGGATGAGGTCACACTGGATAAGAGACCTTCACCCAGTACCATAACATATACCATGGAACCGTACTACCCACAAGACCATCAAGGATCATCAAGACCGACTGGATGACGAATGACCGACTGGATTATGATGTCCGACTGGTCGTGACCAAGAACGATCTGTTCGGCACGAAGGGTCGCTGAGATCTGCGATTTGCAGAACGATGTACCCAGAAAGCACCGTACAAGATCATCAAGGATCGCCAAGGCTGACTGAGAATGACCTTACTTGAGCTTCAAAAAAGGATGGAATCCGCTACAGCCTGATTGCCGGATGCTTTCCTGTACTTTGACTTTGAAACACCATGCGTTTCTAAGATATGCACAGCTGCTGAAGGTAACCGTGCAGAACATCATCTACAATTAGATCGTAGGAGCAAGCTGGGTACCCAAAAATTCATTCATGGGATGCATTACAAAATGTAACCACCAGCCCGGGGCGCATTTCGGCGGAAGTGGCGACGTCTATACTTACATTTCCTGTTTGCCGAACACGCAACAGCCCGTGTCGTTCGTCGAGCACGCCGGGTACGAGTACAAGCCGAAGGCCAGCACGCGGCCATCAGGGTGACCGCCGCCAGCAGCGCATTCATCGACCGAGAGTTCATCATTTGCAGCTCCTCAAGACTGTGGGCCAAAGTGCGACAGCAATAGCACGTCGACCAGCACGTGGTGCTCTCTCCGCATGAGCACATACGTCTCCGACACCAGCGATGACGCTTCGTCGGTCAAACGACCTACGTTTGAGCCTATCTCGTCGCATTCCTCTGGAGATGACCCTTGGGTCGCGTTACACTGCGTTGGTACATCGGAATACACGCATCTTCAAACGTATGGTCCCGCCAGGAAGCGCATCAGTTTGTATGGGTGTATATCACACCGCGACTGCTCTCGTCATGTTCGGATTGTGAAGATCTCCGAGATTTCTTTATCTGATGCTTCTGTCCTGTTACGGTTTGACGTAGAAGCAAGTGGGGAGCATGGTCGTGAAGCCTCGACCAAGAAATGGACTGGCATCGACATGGCGTTAAAAGTAGAAGTGGACAGCATGCTACGAGGTGGTGCAGGTCCTATTTGCCTTCTTCTTCTACTACAGAAGTATGCCAAGGCTACATACATGCTCTCTCCAATTCCCGATGAAACCAAGTTAAAGAACCGCAAGGCGTCGTTCAAGAAGAGCAAGACAAGTCACTGGCACATTTCCAACTTCACTTCTATGATGGAGTGGGCGAGTCCCCACGTGTGTACGACAGTCGACAAGTTTTTCTGCTGTTCTTCTCAGTTACACGCTGAAACTGACAAATCCACCTTCGCCGAGAAAGATCTCGCGTACCAGAACGAGATGTTCATACTTAGGACGTTTGATCACGAGTTCGTCGATGCGTCTGGAAAAGCCACTTCCTACGGAATGATTTTTTCGTCCAGACGTCTTCTAAGCAACTTTTACTACTCCATACCGGATCAGCAAGATGATGGCGTCGTTGGTCTTGCTGACAGCACGTATCGTATCGACTTTAGTACGTACTGGTCGGTTTAACTTGCATGTCGTCGACATACTAATATTACGTTTACATGTAGATCGCTGGACACTTGCGTGCTTTGGAACAGCATGCGGTGTTTATGACAGGCGTCAATACAAGCGCAGTTTTGTCCCTAGACTGTATCGGTTCGTGAGGACAGAGCATGAGTACGCTTACAGAACATTGTTCTCTACTGCGGTCGATTTCGCTGCTAAGGTTTTCGGCGTAACGCTGAACATCAAGTTCGGAAGTCAGGATCACGCGGCTTACATTGCAAATGCTTTTGCTACTGTGTGGCCCGGTATACAAATCCTCAATTGCTACCCACACTTGTCGTGCAAGGCGTTTGAGAAATCTAGCCTGCTGAACGATCCGGAGTTCTATAAGACCAACGCGGACAAAAACATTCAAGAGCTGCAGCTTTCACGATCCCCGGCGCAGTTTTCAGCTTTGTCCGAGCGATGCACCAAGTTTTGGAGCTCCAAGAAAGAGAAAGAGTACGCCGACTGGCTCGCCTCTCAATGTTTGGGCCTCCGATGAGGAACGTGGTTTGCAACGGCCGCGAAACCTGGAGTGATGCCGACTCAAAATCGTATCGAGTCACACAACAAAGTTCTGAAGGTGGGTTGCATTCCGTCCTTACACGCAGCTACATCGGTTGTCCTATATGACACTATCCCGGCAATTCTCTATCGGAACTGTGAAAAGCTTATCGAGCTACGGTCATTGCGCAGAAGGTAAAAAACCAGAGATTTAGACATGCTAACATCGTGGTAATATTGCAGGGATCTGTTGCAAGGGAGATGGTTGAGCACGCGCGCGTGTTCAAAAGAAAAGCTAACCATATCAAGTGCATGACACAGACAACACGTCGGCAACTACTTGTATCGTGTTTAACACGTGGGAGTACGCCGTACACGCTCAAAATCTAGCGGGTGTTGACGTCACTCATACACGCTCGGCACGGTAAGGACATCAACAGAGATGCACAACGTCGGTGCGCAACTGATAATAATCTCGTGGATATCACGCCAGGTACTTGGACTTCAAAGCTGGAAAACTTCGGAAAGGATCCCGAGTAGCAGACTTAAAATTACACTACCTGTCTCTTCATGAGGTCAAGTTCTTGCCGGCGACTCGCACGTCAGAAATCAAGTTACCACTCACTCCGGTTATTTCGTCAGAAAATGTAAGTGTCGCTTCTGAAGGTTATCGTGTTCAATTCGCTGACATTCTATCGTGCATGACGTCGATTCGGTCGATTTGGGATCGATTCGAATGCGACTGCAAGAGATTTTGGTCGTCTAGGTGGCTGTGCAGTCACGTCGTGGCCACGCTCTGCTTAATGGGGGAGTACGACCTGAAGGCAGCAACAGAAAATATACCTGTCACGAAGAAGAGCGGCGGCCAACGTAAAATACGGAACCCGCTAGATAACGATAACGCAGGTTTCTTTTCCAAGGCAAAGCTGGAAAAAGACTTCATGGAAAAGCCTTCCATGCCCATCGGCTGGAACGTGACGATGCAGCTTGATTGTACCAACGACGAAGGAAAAACATCTCGCCGAAATGTACCGGGTCAGATCATGGAATGGCAGGATTGTGTTGTCTCGCGTGGTGTTTTCAAGTGGTCGGTGCACTTTCGGAATGGAGCGTAAATGCTGTTTAAGGTCGACCAACTAGCAGAACTGATCTACAACTCCGATCGTGATGGCCTGAACATCACCGGAACGCTGCTCCAGGATACTCTGCTCACTACATGAAGCACAACATGTGGTGGTGTTAGCTACCCCGCATGACAGCAGCAGGTTGACTATTCATTCCTAACTGACCGCAATAAGTGCACTTCGTTCAGGATTCCATCTCACCTAACCCATGTACTGGATTCCAGCCGTTTTTGAATACCGAATAAGCCACTCCCAGCTGACTGGATGACGAATGACCGACTGGATTATGATGTCCGACTGGTCGTGACCAAGAACGATCTGTTCGGCACGAAGGGTCGCTGAGATCTGCGATTTGCAGAACGATGTACCCAGAAAGCACCGTCATCAAGTGAT
>JAABLK010001027.1:0-12194 GCA_012295415.1 Phytophthora chlamydospora | reverse complement strand
TGTAAGGCAAATACAAACATCAAGTCAGTTTTTGTTAACGTGTACGGTCCACGATAAGTAATCCGTCATAACGTGGAATGTCCAGGCTCTCGCGCTCAGGGGGTTAAACGAGTTTTGACTTCAATTTTGCCGCCTCTGCTGCTAGCTTCATTTTTGTAACCAAATTTGACTTGATCAAAGTAAGCTCTCGTGAAAATTGCCATCGACTGGTCATTAAAAGCCAGCCCTACCATAGCGATAATCTTGGGCGACCCCCAGGTCCTCCGCTAGCGACCTGTTTTTGCCCTTCTGGGCGAACTTTCATCAAAAGAAAACCGTAATGAAATATTTGATCTGGAAAAAAAATATGACTCGAAAATGAGTTTTTATATTGAATTTATTCACTATCATTTCGAATGATAGTCAGCAGGTTCAATTGGCTGCCAGCAACTTGCCATGACGAACGCTGTTGCGCACAAGAAAAAGCGGCGACCGAAGCTGGCGCCGCGGTACACGCAGCGAGAAGACGCAGAGCACAACGTCGATGACGAGGAGAAGAAGCGCGAGCTGGATATGCAGCAGGCGGAAGTGGTGCGCGAGGTGTTCACGTCGGCCACAAGCCGGTGCTTCGTGCTCAAGTCCTTCAGTGAGGCCAACTTCCATAAAAGCCTCAAGTTCGGCATCTGGAGCACCACGACGCTGCATAACGCCCTGCTGGACCAAGTGTTCAAAAGTGATCTGACTGCAGTGAGGCCCGTCTTATTCTTTTTCAGGTGGGTGCACTGCTGGGTTGTCAAAATTGTTGGATGGGGATAACTCACCTGTATTTGGTGGTTGTGCTGTTTAGTGTGTGTGGCACCAAGCACTTCAATGGCGTTGCACGCATGACATCGGCTGTGCGCACAGACGCACAGTTTCAACTATGGGAAAAGCTCAAGTACGAAGGATTTTTCCACATCGAGTGGCTGCTCGTCAAAGACGTGCCCAACTACGTCTTCACAGGTGTCAAGATGAACAACACGCCCACGAAAAAATCCATCACGTCTTGTCGTGACTGTGAAGAAGTGCTGTTTGAGGAGGTAGGATGGTTTTCGTGAAGAATCCAAGGCTGGGAGTTGGGAACGGGGCTGACGAATGTTTCTGTGTCGCGGCTCGTGTTGTTACTAGGCCAACGAGTTTCTGTCCATTTTTACCGAGTTTGATAGCCGCACAAGCGCTTGGGATGATTTTGACCACTATGACCAGCATCAAAAGCAGATCGAGCTCAAGCGGGGGCTGACGTTACCGGAAGGAGCTGACAAGGACGACCTGGAATCGTACCTTGTACCTCTTCAACAGGATGAATAGACCCCAATCCGAAGCGCGCAACCGCGCTGTATGAATTTTGTGGGATACCAAACAAGCATCACAATTCTGTCCATATACTTCACTTGGTTGCGAATATGTTAGATAGGCTTCCGTTGGTGTCTTTCTCAGCAGCGATGTCAGTCACCGGCATTCGTATCCGGTCCATATCTTTCGTCAGCTTGAGCACTTGGTTGAGTAGCATATCCTGTCGTCGAGTAGCTTCCTCCAGCAGTGAAGCCACCTCGGCGATCATAATCGACATGCCTGGACTGACGCCTGACCCTCCCAGGCCGCCTGAATTGCGACGCACGTTACTATTGATTCGCATGGAGGTCGGAGCACGGATGTGAGCTGTAAACCGCTCCGAAGGACGTTGCTCCAGAGGCAGGTGCGCAGCTGATGAATGGCGAGTTGGTGACGGGGCCATCGGAGGCTTATGTGCCGACGTTGTGACCGCTGGTGTGTTATCATTCACAGGGGTGACAGCGTGCGGTTTGCCTGGAGTAAACGATCTCTGCTCTGCCTTGGCTGATGCCTGAGCGAGTGCCGCAGCAGCAGTGGCCAGAATGTTACTCCCACTGAAGTGTGACGACTTTTGCTTCTGCTTTTCGTTAACGGGCTCAAGATTCACAGCTGCGGCACGGCCTTGTGCGATCTGCGCCATCTTGCTTTGCATCGCTGGAAAGAGCGCCAGCGCTTCCAGAAATCGAGCGCGAGACAGCATTCGGAGCTCACAGAAGCACAGTGTTCGCACAGTGGCCGTTCGACGATTATCTGGGCTCAAGATGGCCATTTCGCCAAAGTATTGGTTCTCGCCGAGAATCCCAATGCGAGTATTCTTCTTGACTACCTCGACAGCACCGCGGAAGATGAAGAACATTTCGTGACCAATTTCGCCTTCAATGATGGCGTCCTCTAGTGGTGCGAAGTGAATCACACGCATGTTCAACGCCAACTCCATGAGAAAATTGGGTTCGCTTCCTGTGAAGAAGGGGAACTTGCGCAGGAATTGGTCGTTGATGCTCAGCGCAATCTTCGAGCGCAACTTGGACGACAAGTCATTCAGGATCTGCTGTTCCGAGTTCAGCTTGCTTTCCCGAGATTGCCGGGTGTTGTGGTAGAACTCGCGGATCTCCATCCGAAGCTTCACTGGCAACTCACGCGCGTGCATGTACTCATTCACTTCGTCAAGCTTCTGACGGAACAGGGTTTCCTGGATCGTCAAACTAGACACAAGCTCCACAATCTGACAGCAGTTGAAACAACGAAACTGGGTCAGAACAAACATGTGCAGAAGAACGACACTACTGCACTTACATTTGTAATCCCATAAGCGAAGATGCCGCCACCGACGATCATTGCAAATACACAGAATAACCGTTCGTTGGCACTTTGTGCGGCGATATCTCCGAAGCCAATCGTAGAACTACATGCACAATACCAACAACATCAACGTCAGAGCCATCATAAGAAATAAAATAGGAAACTCTGAACTTCGTACAGTGTCTGAACGGCGACATAGAGTGCAGCAACATAGCGGTCCCACTTGGTAGCATTAGGTTCTTCCAGCCCCTGGACTCGAATCCAGCTACGTTCAATGTTTGATGCACCGATGGCGTGAAAAGTGCAACTGAACCAGTGGTTGATGAATATCACCATGAGGCAGTATTTCAGGAGGGAGCTGAGAGTAGATCGAATGAAAACTGCGTTTTGGATACGCCGCAGGATACGTGAAATGCGCAGCAGTCTCAGCAGCCGGACAAGTCTCAGCAGCTTGACGGATTTACGCAAGTTCGCGCTGTAATTGCCGTCCTCCGTGAAAATATAGCCGTACGGCAGTGCTGCAATCAAGTCAACCATAAACCACGCGCGCAGGTATCTTTCCGCTACCAATCTACGGTTGTAGCGAATTGAACCATCCTTCTCAACGGCAGTATTGAACGTTAAGGCCTATCATAAAAAACATATACAAAAATGTTAAATCCAATCCGTTGTCCATCACATGCACGTGTATCACCAATGCGTACGATGTCGATGAGAAAGAATACATCCAGAAAGGTCTCAAACGGATTGTCCTTGGCATCTACGTCGAATGATGCCTTGAACTATAAAGTAAAAAAAAAAACGATTATCAGCTTCGCGATGTCAATTTTTCCACTTTTCCACAAGTTTTCCACTTGTCTAGTACAGTAAGTACTTCACTTCACCCACCGGTAAGACGATCGCATTGTAAAAGATAAAAGTGATACTCGTCAGATCCCAAAAGAGACGGAATCGCCCAAGAGGGTCGATCATCCGGGTGGTCGGGCGTTGTAAATCTTCTTTGCCCCGAACGGTTCGTGCCGTATGCAGCAGGCCGATTTGTCTTCGAGAAGGAGCAGTGCGTATCGTGATACCAGCAGCTTTACGCAATTCTTCCCGACGAGCCGATTCATCGTTCGCAATTTTGTCTTTAGCTGACCGTGATCGAGTGAGTGATGGCGTCTTTTGATTTGACTCCGAACCAGAAGCATTGTTGTCTTCCTCTTCCGTCTCCTGGTCCTCTTCATCCTCCTCGGGGTATACCTCGTCCATTCCGTCTTCTGCCACGTAGATGCTGTCGTCCACCATCATTGTGGCGCGCACTTTTTGGTAGTTTTCGTACTCTTCTCCAGGCGAAAGAGTCATTCCGATGCCACGCTTTTTGCTTGGGCTTGCCGCTTCTTGCGCTCCGGCAATAACGGCATCGATCGGTACTCCGGCAGCAACCAACGTGTTGCTGATTTGCTGAGCGAACTGTGTTCGGCGCCGCAATCGCGAATAATAGAAGGCATCGAGGTCTAAATCCTACAGCAACAGCATAGCGCAACTAGCATTAGTCGCAGCTTGACAGCACCTTAATAAGTAGAAGTATTCCATACCAATTCCGCCGGTGCTGGTTTGGCGGCGTCCAGCATATGCAGCAGGTGTGTTGAGCTTCTTCGTACTAATAACTGCGGACAAGGAGGCACGATACACACAACACGTCAGCACGATAGCGTTCTCACGAACCCAAACTGCAGCTCACCTTGGCTTGGTCATACGAAGTCCGCTTGGTCGAGCTGCGGTCTTCCGAATTTTTGCGAGGCAAAGCCTGTTCGTCGATCTGAACAGCCTTGGAGTCCGTCATGCTGCCTGCCCTCTACGCACAAAGCTGCCTTGGGGAGCTTTTAGCAGGACGTCCCTCGTTGTGGCAGTGTCGTCGGTGCGTGGCCCAATCGCCTCCAACTGGGCTCAGCAGGACGCCGCTGCTCTCAACTGCCTTGAAAATAAATTTCAAAACCCCCGTGCCAAACGCGGAAAGCAAAACGACCTTCGGCATCGGAAGAGGTTGCCACAGCAACATATTAACGCAGAAAGCGACGTCGGCGGCGGTGTTTTGAGAAGTTCGCCCTATCAATCCGTAACAAGTTCAACTCGAATGCTTCATTGGCAGGTATCGATACGTTGATTTTGGTTGGGAGGCCAGCTTTTCTAAGCGTAGTACTGCAGGGTCGTCTTCTTCTTGGCAGAAACAACGGAAATGCCCTCCATGAAGTCCTCGTGCTTGATCACGTTGCTGTCGCGACGCAGTGCCAGCATACCAGCCTCCACACAGACCTACAAGGATTGGTTAGGCTCTTAACTCGCTGCAATTAGGAAACAATCAGAAAGAAGCACGTACCGCCTTCAGCTGCGCACCGTTGAAGTCGTCAGTGGAACGCGCCAGCTCGTCAAAGTTCGTGTCTGTAGAGCAGCCACAGACAAAGGTTCATAAGTCCCAAGATACGACGACGCCCAGCAGGATCGAGCCCTCTTACCTTCTGTGTCCACGTTCATTTTACGCGAGTGAATCTGCAGGATACGGGCGCGCGCCTCCTCCGTCGGGTGCGGCAGTTCAATCTGCAAGTAAAAACAATCTGGTCAGGATATCTGTCGTTACGCAGTGGAAACCTGTCAACCATTTTTTTTTTTACAAACCTTGCGATCCAGACGTCCGGAACGAAGAAGGGCCGGGTCCAGCACGTCCGGACGGTTCGTGGCGGCAATCACCTTGATCTTCGTGTTGTTCGTGAAGCCATCCAGCTGGTTCAGCAGCTCCAGCATCGTCCGCTGCACCTCGCGGTCTCCCGACTGCTCGCCACCGAATCGCTTGGTACCAATGGCATCCAACTACCAAAACACACACACAAAGCTGTCAGCTACCACGCCACACTGTCCACACACACAGCAGCGTGCCTCACCTCATCAATGAAGATAATGGCGCCACCGCGGTCCTCGTCCTTGCACTTCTCCTTGGCCAGCTCGAAGGCGTCGCGCACGAGCTTGGCGCCATCTCCGATGAACATCTGCACAAGCTGCGGTGCCGCCAGCTTGAGGAAGATGGCGTCCGTCTGCTTGGCGCAGGCTCGAGCCAGCAGCGTCTTGCCTGTGCCGGGGGGGCCGTGCAGCAGCACGCCCTTGGGGGGCTGGATGCCAATGGCCTCGAAGCGCTCCTTGTGCGTCATGGGCAGCACCACGGCCTCCACAAGCTCCTGGATCTGCTTATCCAGGCCGCCAATGTCGCTGTACTCCTCTGTGGGCTTCTCGTCCACCTCCATGGCCTTGACGCGCGAGTCGTACTCACTGGGAAGCTTCTCCAGGATCAGGTAGCTGTCCTTGTTGACGCCAACCAGGTCGTTAGGGATGAGCGTCGTCGAGTCCACGAGCCCCGGGATGGGCAGAAAGATGGTCTGACGCGTGCTCGTCTTGATGACGGCGCTCTTGCCTCGGCGCTGCGCGTCCACGTCGGTGGCGGCGCCGTCCTGCTCGTCCTCGTCATCCTCCAGCTCCAGCACTTCCACCACGTTGGCCACCAGGTACGGCAGCTGCTTGTTGAGCTTCACCTTCTCGTTGTTCTCCTTGATGCGTTCGCGCTGCGAGTTGCTCTCGTGGTTGATGCGCTGGATATCGCTGCGCATGATGCGGATGTCGTTGTCCAGCAAGCGGATGCGCTGGCGCAGCTCCTCGTTGGACATGAGCAGGATCTCCGGGTCCAGACCCTCCTCTGCGCCCCAGATTTCCGACGACTCCAGCCCGCTCATACTTACAGTCCTTCTTGGTGTCTTCTTCACTACTGAAAGCTCTGGAAATCCTCCCCCTAAGATACCGCGCTGCTAGTGGCTGCAATTATCGATGACGCATTTTGATTGGAGAAAAACTGGAAATGTGCAATAACGGTTAAGTGTCAAAAAGCAAGTTAAGCTTACTCAAATCGACCCGACCACTTGGCGACGCAGGCGACGCCCACGAGCTCGTCTGCATCGTCCGAGTCGTATTCTGCCGGAATGCTGCTCTTCTCGTTGCTCTTCTTGGCCTTTGGGGCTGCTTTGTCTTCCGGCGCGCACGACACGATCGAGATCTCCTTCGAGTCGGGGTCCTGCGATATCCGGATCTCCGCGTCCGGGTTGAACGGGCGCAAGTACCGCAGCAACTTCGACTTGAGCAGCTGAATGGGGCCCGTCTCCACGTCACGAGCGCCGTACTTGGCGAAGACCTTGCTGGAGGTCACCTTTCCGTTGACAACGGCGGAGCGGACCTTGTAGTGCACCGAGTCCAGGCGCGACATGTAGTCGGCGATGTTTTCCTGGCGAGCGGAAGAGAAGCAAGGAAAGGTCAGCCACTCGAAGGAAAGCATGAAGAGTGTCCGTGACGTACCTCGATCCACAAGCGGTGCCAGTATTTGCCACGGTAGTTTTCGTCCAGCTGTTGCAACTTGAGTGCAATGATCTCCACAATGTGCTGGTGCTCGAAAGGCAGGAACGGGATGACCTGCGAGAAGGCGTACACATGTTAGCAAGAGCCAAACCCTTCGCCAATTGGTACGTAGAGGAGATTTTCGTACCTGATCGATCATTTTACCAAAGTCTAGACGCTTCCACTGGTCGTCCAGGGCCGACTTCACCACCCTCTCGAGCTGCACGGTGGGTATCTCTTCTCGAGTTTCGTATTGGATCATGACCTGCTCCATGTCTGCCACGCCAATGTCTGACACCAGTACGAAAATGACCTGCACAGGCACGGACTATAAGTACGCATAGACATCATCAAGCATTTTTCACGTTCATCTGGTTCGGCAGGTGACGTACGTTGGCGGTGTCGATATTCTGGGTGACGCCATGTTTGTAGTAAGAGAACTGTGAACTCTCGCTCACGGCTTCCATGAGAACTGTGCAAGCAGCAACAAGCACAATTCAGTCACAATAAACACACAACATCGTATGCCATTCGAAAGCAAGGCCGTACCGTCAAGAGTGTGCGGAATCACCTTCTGCACTTCATCAATCACCACGACAGCTTTTCCCGAGCAATGGTGCAGGTGCTCTGCTAGTCTACACCAGCATACATGTCAGTAACAAGCTACCGTATCCCATTAAATGCGAGCCATTCATACGCTTACCTCGTCTTGATCTGCGTGTGGTACTCTGTGATGGGGTTGGTGAAGTTGTCGCTAAAGTCCTCGCCACTGTCGCCATCGATAGGTCACACACTCTCACCCATAGCCAAATCGTCCATCTACCTTGTTGCACAACGTACCGGAAGACCAGCAGTCCTGACGGCACTCGCTTCTCGCTGCTGGGCAGCTTCTTCTTGCGTTTGAACAGCGCCTCTGCGATCAAATTGGACGTCTCCGTCTTGCCTGTACCCGTGGGGCCCGTGATCGCCAACACCAGCGGTGCGCGGTCTTTCGTAGACGTCCGCCTACGCAGCAGATAACAGTTCGCAGTTAACTAACCACTCCAAGCCCAATGAATCCTCTCGCACAGGCACGTACGAGAACTCCCAGGCCTCAATGGCCCCCACTACCGCCTCCACAGCTCGCTCCTGGCCTTTGAGGTTCTGCTGCAAGTGGCTGCGCACCGCCTGCGACGGCTTGTCCACGTACGTGCATTGGTCTGCTAGTTAACACAGCAAATAGTGAGCAAACCGCTCCGTAACAACAATTTTAACGTGGATACATTTTGACGTACAGCCGAGTCCCGAGTGATACATGACCGCCTCCCAATAGTCCTCCCACCGGATCTTCAACGCGCAGACACTCGGTATAAAGCACGCGGCGATGAGCGCCAACAGCAACAGCACACGCCGCGGACGCGGACGCGGACGCGGCCAGCCAGCGGAAGGCTTGGGCATCTCTTCTTGGTCCAATACAAAAGTGTTGACCTTTTCTTCGAGCAGGTTTCGCGAAGTAACCGCCATTTTGAAACTCTTAACCGCTATGTACGTAAATGTCTGCAAGGATATGATGTGGTATACATCACTGCAGCCATTTCTGAAGTTGAAGTGCTAAGATGCCGCCTTCGCGCCACGCCTTCCGCGCGCAGCTCGTGATGGAGGACGCTGCGGGCAGCAGGACGGGGCTAAAGCACTCTAAGAGGCACGGGGAGCTTGTGCTAGACGCTGCCGAACAGAGCGCGCAGCTCGTGTACCCGCGCGTGGGCGGGTTCTTCCGGCGCAAGTATCAACAACCCCTCAAGTGCGTCCTGGGACGGAAACTACTGCGCGTGTACTCAAGCAACGGGAAGAGGAACTTCACGTGAGGCCTCGGCAGAGGTAGTGGCATAATAACGAGAGAAAATAGGTGTATAACGGAGCTGTCATTGGGTCTGTTCAGGTGTCGATTGCTGTCGGAAAATGACGCGGCAAAGTGTTCGGAGACTTTGAGCAGCTTCGGAGGTAGAGGTGAAGCACTACATAGCGAGGTATTGATAGCTGTAAGGGGGCCCTGATCACTAGAGATGGTGCTGCTGTGACTGTCAGTGGAGGTGATTGGCGTCGGGGAGTCGATGCTGTCCTCGGCCGAGTCTCGTCGCGGCTCGGCAATACAAAATGCCGCTGTATTGGCTGGTACGTGTAGTGGGATGCATTGGTGTCGCCTGTGTGAATCTGAGTGAACTTCATACGACGACGAGCAGGCGGTGAGGCTGCACTGGAAGCTATTCGAGAGGCATCGCCGAGTTCAATGCGAGCGGGTATTCGCGACTACGAGGAATCGGACCAGCTTCGGGACGACATGGAAGCAATTGTGCACGCGATGTTTAGCGCGGACACTTGATCGATCGTCGAATTGAATGGGGAAGGCGATGGAAAGTTGGTGGTTAATCGATCCCTCTTCATTCATACGCCGAACTGGTTCCTTGCAGCCACCGGTGTTGGCGTTCAGGAACAACGTGGCTGGTCTTGATGCACTAACTACATAGCAGACGACTTGTTGTCAGCAGCTTTACCCGATGAGAGGATCGCTGCCGTACGCGTCGTACATGCCGAGAATAAAAACACTTGCAAGCTGGGAGATGACCACGCTGGCGAGGCCGTAGCGGTAGGCCCAGAACAAGCGGCGTGAGGAGAGCCCGTCAAGTTCGTTTACCCACGTCGACACAGTCGAGAGCGATCCAAGGAACCCCACCATGACGCCTCCTTGGCCATACATGACGAAGTGTCGGTAAGCGGATGCTCCATCCTGATACACGACGCTGCCGACGATCTCCATGGCGCAGCTCAGACATGACGCTGCCACGTTCGGCACAAACGTGTAGATCGGGAACCGTTTGCAGCTGGGCTTGCTGTTGGAGAGCGACAAGTACCAGCGCAGCAACGCGCCGAACGGCCCGAAGCAGAGCGCCAGCAGTCTCGAGCTGGGGTAGTTGGCGAACCCGCAGAACGCCAGCACCCAGAAGATCACCGTCAGAAGGAGAGCTGTCCCGACCCAGACCATGTTGTGGTGGTGAACTGGGTGCTGCTCGTGCTCCACCTGAGTCACTTCGGCCATCAGCTCGGTACACGCTTCGCGGGCCACCGCCAGCGACTCCTCCGTGGCACGAACTCGCCGTGCCACCAGCGGTCCGAACGTGTGCATCTTGATCTCTCGGAAGTGGTTGATGTTCCTCTCGAGGTCCAGATTCAGCTGGCCGAGGTTGACCGGCGGCTTGCGGAACGGGTACTCTTGCAGCGTGAAATAGTGCACGAGGCCCTCAGCCACGTGGAAGCCGAGGCGCAGACTTACCATGGCGCTGGCCACTTGCACGCACAGCAACAGGAGAGCGTTGAGCCAGCGGCCGTGCACGAACATGAGCGCGGCGCCGAGGTCCCAACTCGCGAACGTGGTGCAGCAGCCGCAGAAGCCCGTGGTGACGCCCGTGAGCAGCACGTCGTACTGGCCACGCAGCACGGGCTTGATGCGGGTTGCCAGCCCCATGACAAAACAGCCCAGCACGTTGGGCAGGAAGAAGCCGAAGCCCAGCAGCTCCAGCAGCTCCGTCTGGCTCGTGTACAGCACGTCGGCGAACTCGGTGAGCAGCACGCGCACGCCTACGCCAAAGTAGGCGCCGATGACGACGCTCATGGCCACAGGGATGTACTTATTCAGCGTCTTGCTGTCTGCCGGGCCCGAGGTCGGGGCTGGGGCTGGGGCGGCCGAGCAGTTGCTGTGGGCCCCATCGGAGACCACAACCTGGTCCATGGACATGTCGCCGCCGTCCTCAGTGGACGACGTACTGCTGCCCGGCAGCTGCGGCGGCACGGGCGTGTTCAGCGCCGCGAAGTCCTCGGAGATGGTCTGCATCGCTTCGAGGTGTCGGTCCGCCGTCGGGCGCTGCTCTCGTCCAGCTGGTGCCTCGACCGCGGCGGCAAACGCCAAATGGAGAGACCATACAAAGCGGCAGTCAAGCGGCGAGGGAGGGCGACCAACCTAATCGTGGTGTCGCACTGCTCCATCCACTCCCTGCGACACGTCGAACCGCTCGAATCGCTTCTTGATGCCGCGTGACGACTAAATGGAGACTGGCCGCGCTGTGGCCACCACTGGTGGTGCAGGCTTGCGCGGCACCGCCAAGCAGGCAGGCCGGCACCGCGGCGACTTGGACTTGCTGAGGCGGGCTTCGTCCGCTCGCCGAGGCGCAAGCCTTCCGCCCCGCCCTGGCTATCCGCTCCGGCTGGCGGGCACCACCATCTTCCGACCTGAGGAGCCTCAAGCTCAAGAGGTCGAGGCGATTGCCGAGAAGAAGGGCCTAATAACGAGGAGAGCTGGGTCGCAACGGTGTCCTAGAGCTTCCGATTGTCCGACACTTTCTCCGCTCGAGGCTTCGTGGCAACAAGATCGTCTCTTCCTTGAGTTCCGCTAGTCGCAAGCGTTGGCTACATGTATCTGCTGCTGGGCTTTCAGTAGCAGTGTTCAGTTTTCACGATATGGTTACATGTATCGAGATCATTACGGTTTCTTTCCTATCGCGATCCACCAATGCACTCAGCATTGTCCAAGCACCTTCGGAATCGAACGAGCACAGGAACTGGTTGCAGTCTTTGTCTTGGAGAATCTCCAGGCTCTCCATTTACGAAGCTTAGATTGGTGAAACTCACATACTACCAGAACGCAACTTAACTTTTGAGGGGCGGAAGCCAAGGTTGTGCGGCGTGCGCAATGCGCTGAAGGCATTGCTCGGGCGAGACGGTGGAGTCGCACTCATCCGAGGCGTGCGTAGCGTATAATGACCCGAGGTCATGGCCCTGGAACCGCCGAGTTCGGGATCATCGTGTACCACGAAAAAGCCCGATCTCCTGTCTCGATTCCCAGCAAACGGCTCGAACCCAGCACCTGACCGACCGAACATGGCCACACGCGATGGTGGAGGCGGCATGGGCAAATTCTCCACAGCGAGCACCTCAGCAAGGCGATCGTAGTCCACTGAGTGGTGGTTCACCACGTTGCGGCCCAACGCCAATCGACGGCCTTCAAAACGCATGTCCGAGAGGTCTCCGCCATCGCCACGCAAGAAGTAGGAGGCTGTGGAGAAGTCACTCGTCGTACTGATCTCGTTCGACAAGGCCTCCGCCAA
>JAABLK010001026.1:0-12213 GCA_012295415.1 Phytophthora chlamydospora | reverse complement strand
GCGGTGCTCGTGCCCTGGCGCGCTCGACCTGCTGCGGCCTTCTCGACGTGGCCGCCGACTGGTCAGCAGCCGAATCCTGAGTTCCCGACGTCTGATTTCGACCGGAGAGAGGGCCGCAGCCGCCTGTGGGCGGGACTGGCGCTGGCGGCAGCGACCATGGCCTTCGTGGTGACGGAGGCCGCGGCCGCTGCGAAGGACCCGTCGCAGGACGGAGCGGGGGACCCTTCGACCATCGCCAAGCACATCCACGAGCACCAAGCGGACGTCAAGGCCGCCGCCAAGAAGAACGAGAGCAAGAAACACACGCTGCGCAAGCGCAAGACCAGCGTGCGGGACGGCAAGATGGTGGTGAGCACGGCGGCGGTGCGTGGCGACCGCGCCTACATGGAAGACACAACGTACGTCTCATCCTGCAAGCGGTTCGCGGCGGTGTTCGACGGCCACGGAGGCGCCGCCGTCTCGCAGCATCTGCGCAACCAACTCTACTCGTTGATAGCGCCGCAGCTGGCGCAGCTGGATCAAGAGCTGCTAGCGGAGACGAAGGGCGAGGCGAACGTGAGAGCCAAGTCGAGCAGACGCCAGAAAGTCGAGACAATGCTGCGCGACGCCGTGAGCAAGCTGGACCAGGAAGTGATCGCCAAGAACGAGTGGAAGTTCCAGGGCTCCACGGCGACGGGCGTGCTCTTGTTCGACGACGTGCTGTACTCACTCAACGTTGGAGACAGTCGCGCGGTGTTGTGTCGGGCTGGAGATGCGGTGGACCTCACGCGGGATCACAAGCCCAATGACCCGCAGGAACGAGCGAGGATCGAGTCGCTGGGTGGTCGAGTGCAGTGGTTTGGCTACGTGGACGCTCAGGGCGAGCCCATCGAGCCGTATGGAGCGTACCGAGTGAACGGGAACCTCGCGGTGGCGCGAGCTATTGGAGACCGCGATGCCCGGCCCTTTGTGATCGGCGACGCCGAGATCCGCCAGTACGACTTGGAGTACGACAAGGACGAGTTCATTGTTCTCGCTTCAGACGGGCTCTGGGACGTGTTCTCGAGCGCCGAGGTGGTCGAGTTCGTGCAGGACGTCATGAGCGGCGAGCTGGGCGGGCGCGAGGCCTGGAGCAGCGGCGGCCACAGCGACACCCGCGTGCCCATTTTCGAGTGGTCGCAGCAGTACACGAGCGACCGCTCCATGATCAAGGCCGCGCGTCGGCGGAGAAAGCTGCAGATCGCCAACTACCTGGTGCAGGAGGCGCTCTTCCGCGGCACCTCCGACAACGTGTCGGTCGTGGTGGTCTGGCTCCGCTAAGGACAGAAGAATCCCCAGATAGCTTCCCCATGACAGCAGCAAGTATCCGTGCGTGACGTAACAACTATTTGATTTTGTATGATGGTAATGAAGAAAACTTGAAAACACTTTTATTTCTTATCTGGACAGCTCACGGCAACAGCAACTTGACCTGGTTGAAGTGGATTTTGTGCACGGCATCGTGCGGTCTTTTATACGAGAAAAACGGCGTCGGCCAGAGTAGCATCGTTGATGCTGCATGGGCACCCACGCCAGGCCAGGTGAACTCCGCACGCATTGCCACCGCTGCCACGCGTGCCCTGCTCGAATCCAGCGGCGGAGTGAAAGAGCCCGCTCCCCGCGTCGCAGGCTGCGATCGGGCGGAACATTCGGGTGGCATAAATTTACACTTGCTATTTGTGTGGACAACGTCAACAACGACCATCACTCAGACGACCAATGATCGTTGACTCTGTTGCGATTTTTCCACTTGGTCTCCGGCAGCAACGCCTCACTCATTACCAATTTGACCGACAACTGCACAAGTCGTTTTCAACACATACCATGAACAGTCCCACCGCTTCCTCGACAAGCAGCTCGACCTCGGACGATAGCGGCAGTGCCAGCGCCACTTCTCCCAGTTTTGCCACCACTGCTCCCATCTTCCAGACGCAGCGCGACTTCGACGACGAACTGCAGCTGCACTTCGGCGAACAGGACAGCAGGCCTGTGTACGTCGCCGGCGAGGTCACGTCGCCCATGACGCAGTACCGCGACGCCTCGTTCCAGTTCACCACTTCGCCAGTGGACCAACTGGAAGAGCTGGACAGCTTCAGTTTCTTCCCGTCGAGCAGCAAGCAGCCCGTGCAGCTGGCGACTCCGTCCGCCAAGCACAAGAACATGACGGCGTCCCCGTTGTCCCCATCGGCCGCCGTGGAGGTCCCGCTCAAGGAAGGCTGGGACTCGTTCTTCGGGTCGGCGTTCCCGAGCTTCCCGTCGTTCGCCACGCCGGACAAGATCATGACCACGCTGCAGAACGCGCTGAAGCCGTTTGAGTGCTGTGTGCGCGTTGAGAACCGCTGGACGCTGCGCGTGTCGTGGCTCTGCGTCGCCGAGGAGATTGCGTTCTCCGTCTCGCTCTCAAAAGAACAGGGTAACGAAGAGAAGTACGAGGTGGCGTTCCGCCGCGAGCAGGGCGACGAAATGGTATTCCACCAACTGGTGGAGTGTATTCGTGCCCGCTGCGGAGAGATCGACGCCGAGCCGCTGTTTTTTGCCGAGACGACTCTGGAGCCGTGGCTTGACGCCACGCAAGAATTGAAAGGCAGACGCTATGCTATTCGCGACACGGAGGCGGCTCAACTCATCAAGGAGATGAACGCCGAGCTGGACGCAGACACTCTCTACGAGGTGGCCAAGATGGTCAAGAACCACTGCCGGCATCACGGCAACCGCCGATTGTTCCTCGAAACCGACCGCTCTGGTTTCGTCCGAGCGCTCAAGTGGATGCTCGCGGACTCTGAGGTTCTCGCACGGTTCGCAGCGTTCATTCTGCTACAGTTTGCCAAGGAGTCGAGCGACGGAGAATGCACCGATCTGTTTTCGTCAGCGTTTGAACGCAACTCGGTGGAGCTGCTGCTCTCTGAGCTCGAATGCCGCGAGAACGACAGCGCATGCGCCACGTTCACAATCCCCATGCTCGCTGAGATCCAACAAAGTCGGATTTTCGCGTAATCCGCAGACGCTCGAGTTGTCCTCAACCTAAGAGCACAACTCGTCGTTGAAAATGGTGCAGAGGCGTATGCATCTTCTTCCATCGACCGTACAATACTCGCCCCAGCCCCCACAACAGCCACAGTTTTTGCCCCCGCTAATTTATTTGATAGACCACACTTCTGTGTTTTTTTTTTCCAACTTCTTTCTTCACCTTCACTCACCTTGCTGATTACGAGGTAGACACGTGTCTGCTTCGACTGCAACTCCTGCAACGCCGTTCTTGACCAACACTTGCAGGCTCACCTGATTGTATGTTCTAAGTATTTGAGAAAGGCAGACCTGATGAAAACCCTGCTATCCATACAGAACGCTGATTTCGAGACATCTAAAAACAGTTTTACCATGTCCTCAAACCTATTTTCTGCGAGGTCGTGCACTTTTTCTCCATAAGCATCTTGGTCACAAGACAGCCCCAATGAATTCGGTCACGCCTTCGCCCACAGCGTCCCTGGTACGACGGCGCCGACGCCTGAATGCGTGGGTGGAAAAGGCCATCGAGGTGTGGTACACTCTGCAGATCACGCATTATGGAGGAAAATACTCGTTCGAGCGGATGATTGCCCTCGAAGAGTACATCCGGGACACGTCATTAGCGCGAGCGTTGCTAGTGGTTTTCGGCACGCCGCTCCCTACACTTGTTCTTGTACTGGGCCAAGAAAGTATCCCGCTGCAGGACCCGACAGAAGGTTGGAGCGCCAACTACGGCTTTTGGATTCGGATGGGGATTGTGGCCTTTGGAGAAGCTTGTGCGACATCCATTCAGTTGCGGTATCTCTTGGATGGTATAGCGCTTACCTTTTGGCAGACCGTACTAACGGGCATCATTGTATCGGTCGTTCACACGGGTGCAGCGATGCTTGTCGCGGCGTCCTGGATATTTCCCGTTCCGTTCATCAACTTCGTCCTTTCATCCATCTTGTTCATGGTTCTGGTGTCAGCGCTTCGCGTAATGCTGGGAGGAAAGCGATTCCAGCACGTTGTTTCTCAGCGCGAAGGGCTCCGACAGTGCGCTTTCTTTTTATCCGTGCAAACGCTGATGGTCAGCATCTACCCAGCATACCAAGTTTTGTTTGACACGGTGGCCCATACAAGTTACGAGTTGCCGGTGCTTATACTACTCCCTGCGCTCAAGCTCGTCTTGAGAAACATTTTCACTTTCACGGTGTGGCATAAGGAAGATACAATTCCCGAACAAGTGATATTTACTGTCGACTTCTTCGACGCCTTTTATCTGGCGATGTGTATGCAAACTTCATCGTCAACTACCACAATACTTGTGATCATGACTGTCGACGTCATTCAGACAGCAATCGACCTATTCGAGTTGCACAAGCGAACTCGTACAATCTTGGCTCGTGTTGGAAATGCTTCTGGAAGACACAGCAACTTTCTCGGAGCAGTGCGATCACGGTGTCATCTGACGGAGCTGCAACAATCGGAACTTGAAGGCGTTCAGGTGCGCTCCTGTGTTTTTCACGAGGTATCAGCCGAGGGCAGAGCCCTTCTTACCAGAATCGCTGCCATCCAAAACTCGGGTTCGCTCAATAGATCCATGAAGCAGTCGCGCAGTATGATCCACGCAATCGCATCGATTCCTCGGGAGTTGTCAGATTTCTTGAGTTCCAAGACGATCGTCGTGCCTACGAAAAGTATTATGCCATGCAACGGAGGGCCTAACGAAGCATGTCTCGAGGAAAAGACAGCTTCCGGCACGAGTCCAAGCATCCTCCACGAGTCTCTCGAGGTCCTTTTCACCGCCGAGTGCCTCGTCCTGACAGAATACCTGGAAACGTTTGTCCCTGTTCTCTACGCGACCTTCATCCTTGTCATGGCTCAATTACCAAGTGCACAATACCACACCGAAATGAAGGGGGTTACCAGCGAAAATGTCGGCAGCAGGCTTCGAAACGTGTTCTTGTACGCGACGCTGGAGCTGGCGTCGTTTGCTGTACTGGCAGCCATCATGTGGCGGAATTGCGGGATCCGCGCTTTGTATCACCTGGCCTTTGTCTTGGAAACACAACGGACGCTTGTGCAAAGCAAGTTGATCTTGTGGGTCTTGATGATCTTGATGTATCGTGTTAAGCACTTCGGTACGTTCCGTCGAGAAACTTTGCACGGGGAAACCTGCTTTGACACAACGTGTGCTTTTGTAGGAATCGCTGGTATAACGTCAGGACACTGAAAAGTACGAAGTATGAAGCGCAGAAGTCGAGAAGCGTGACGTACTGGACCATAACACAACAAGAGCGAGTTGATCATCACCACCCCTTTGTTTCTAGATTCCCTGTGCCTCGGACGCTTCCTATTTGCCCCGTTCCGATGTGTGTGTCTATCCTGAACACCGAGCGGGGGTCGCGCCTTCCACGCGATACGAGTGAACAAAACAGCTACAGATCGGCGAGCTCCTTGTCCAGTCCGCGGAAGAAGGCTGGTCTGCGCACCCACGTGCGCGGCAGCACCTCGTCCTTGGTGGCCAGGCGCAGCGTGCGGCTCTCGTCGCGTACGAGCAGGTATTTCTTCTTGGTCGTGATGTCCTTGACGGCGAGGCGGAACTTGGCCTTGCTCTCGCTGTTCTTGGGGTCGGCGAAGCTCTTCTGAGGCACGATCTTGTTGTTGCTGGCCAGCCGCTGCAGCTCCAGCGCCTCCTCAGGGTACACCTGGTCCGTGTGTCCATGCTTACCCATGCGGCGCACAAGCGGTGGGTAGCCCTCGAACTCGTCGCTGAGGAAAAAGAAGTCGGGGTTCCGGAAGGCCTCTTCGTCGTTGCCCATGAGCACGGCCTCCTCGTGGGCGTCCAGGACCTCATCAGGCTGCGTGGCCTCGTCCTCCTGGCGAGCACGCTTTTTGAGACGAGCCACCTCCTTGGCATTACCAGCAGCCTCAGCCTCTGCGAGCTTCTTGGCCTGCTCCTCCATCTCCTTCTGCACCTTCTCTTTGGCCTCCTGAACCTTGGCACGGAAGTCCTCGGGCGAGATCTCCGCCTCCATGCGCTTGAGCCAGATGATGGCCTCCACACGGGGCTTGGCCAGGTGGAACTTGCGCGCCAGCGTGGCGGGCGTCCACCGCAGCGGGTTCTCCATGAAGAGCTCCATGACCAGCTCGTCCAGCTCGTCGTTCTCCTCCACGCCGCCCTTGTTCACGTCCACGATGGCGTCCACCTCGATGTCTCCGTCCTTTCCCTCGGCGTCTTCTGCGTCGGCCTCCACGGCGCCCTCAGAGCCTTCTTCGCTCGCAATAGGCGTCTTCTCCTCGTCCGCCAGACTCAGAAAGCGCGACTGCTCCGACTCCGTGGACTCGAAGCGCGCGCCCACACAACGCGCAATAGACGGTGTAGCCTGCATCTGGGACACCTTCTGCACGCTGGACAGCGCCTGGCGGCTGCTACGCCGCGCCGCTCGCACCAGAACGCGGTACATGATCCTCTCCGACAAGCTGCGGTGGCAAAGTGAGCGGAAGGCTCGGAGCCTCCCGTTTGCAGATTACCAACCAGTAGCAAACCGGTATTTACCGACTCAGAAACTTCTCAGAAAAGATAGAATTACCGGTATTCACCGATAATGTTATCGTCCTGGAAAACGGTTTGCGGTTGGTTTTCATTACCGTTCCTGACGATGCCTGCAGTGAAAGCCTGGGTGGCGCGCTTCCTGCGGCGGCACCTGGTGCTGGCGCTGTTCCTGGCGGTGGGCTCCATCGTGGCCGCCATCGTGTACGAGCTGACGGGCGGCGGCAAGCCCAAGGCTTGGATGTACGACGCGCCGGCGCTCAACGCCGTGGATCTGGAAGGCCCCGACCGGCCGACCAGCCTCTGGACGGACGACGACTTCGAGTGTCTGGGCTGGCGCGCGACCCACGGGTGCGACCCGTACGGCCCGCGAGACCCGGCTCGAGACCGCCAGTGCGGGGAGCCCATGCCGCGCACCAGCGGCTTCTGCGAGGTGCGCAACCGCACGAGCGGCCAGGTGCGGCGCGTCATGCTGGCCACGTGCAAGTCCTGGCTGTGGTATCTGGTGCCCAAGCTCTCGTGCAATGACGCGCGGAACTTCACGGACTTCAGTATCCAAGCCGCCAGCTATACGCACCCACCACCAGAGCTACCGCCGCCCCAACCGGGAAGGACACAGGAAGATGAGACCTTGGACAAGAAAGGCATCGTCATGATCGCCTACCCGAAGGTCGTCGCGGGTTTGTACGCTATTGTGCGTACCTTGAGGTCGCTGGGCTGTGCACTGCCCGTGGAGGTGTGGATCGACCCGACAGAGATGAGGGCCAAGCACTCGGTGCTTGTGGAACTCGTCAAGTACTACAACGTGCTGGTGCGCGTGATTCGAGACCCTAACGCCTCCAAGTTCCACGCCAAGCCGTACGTCATCTACCACTCGAGATTTGAAAGTGTGCTGTGGATCGATTCGGACAACATTCCAGTGAGAGACCCGACGTACCTGTTCGAAGCGCCCGAGTTCGTTAAGCACGGCGCCATGTTCTGGCCTGACTTCTGGAGACCGACCATCGATACGCCCTTCAACGTCCACCAGCAAAGCGCGCTGTGGACACTACTGGGCATGCCTTTCACGGATATGTTCGAGCAGGAAAGCGGACAGCTACTGGTGAACCGCTCACGATCGCAGGCCGCGCTCACCAAGCTCATGTTCTACTCGTCGCACATGCCGCGGCTCATCACGGATTGGCAGCTGGTTTGGGGCGACAAGGACTTGTTTCGATTAGCATGGCTCAACACGTCGACGCCGTTCTACATGGTGCAGCACCTGGCAGCTCTTGGCGGACTTTACGACGAGGATGAGGACTTCTTCTGCGGCGTCTCCATGATTCAGCGGGATCCCGTGGGCGATATCATCTTCATGCACCGCAACCAAGCCAAGCTCACAGGACGTCGCGATCAGAAGCCGCTGATCACACATCTACAGAAATTTACAGGCGGAGATGGCACTGCGGCTTCACTTGCACGTGATCTCGATAAGTACCGGGTGCAGTGCAAATTGCGTCGGCTAGGACAGTACACGTGCTTCTTGCTGAACCCGCGTGCACCTGACGGCAATGGCACTCCGTCGCTGATCCTCAGCCTCGAAAACACCAAGTACATGCCGATAGAGCAGCACGCTATCGGCTTTTCGATCGAGGGTCGCGGCTTCTTCAATAAAGAGGAGGAGGCCGAGGTGGCAAAGATTGAGTCCACCGCCCAAGCAATCCAGGACGAGGAAACTGCTGCGATCGTTGCGGCGCGTGAACGCTCAGAAAAGCAGACGCGCGGAATTTTTGGTGTCGTTGTGGTCGCTGTGATCGGGCTCTGGCTGCGATGGCAGTGGATACGACGATGCAAAAGGAGCCCAAAGCTTGAAACAAAGAGCTCAGCAGTGGCGGCAGCTGAGGAACCCTCGTCGTCTCACATAACTGTGGCGGTAGACCCTTCCTCGCCCGAAGCGTCTGGGCAGTCCACCGCCGTGTTTTCAGGGACGTCGTACAGCTCGCGGCGACGCAACTCTTCCTTCCACCTCGACGACAAATGAAAGAGGTATGGCAAATAGACAAGATAGACCTTTTGAATGCCTGGTGTGCATAACGGGCAAACGATTTCTTCATATGAAAAAAGGTCTGGTGTTGCAGAAACTTAGCGAAATGCAGCAAGAAACTACATTTCATGCACAAACAACTTTTTTTTTTGCATGCTGGAAATCACACAAATAATACGAACTTAAACCGAACTTAAGTCATTTTCAAAATGGAGCGGCCAAGGAAGAAGAGGCGCTCGAATGAGCTGCTCGTGCCCCACGAAGACAGCGCCACAGCCAACGCCAGCGGCCAGAAGTGTGCTGGCTTTGATGCCGAGATGATGCAGCAGCAGCTCGAGCTTTTCGTTCGCAGTGGGGACGTGGAATCGGCTCAGATTCTCGGCGAATTGCTGGTCTCCGTGGCGCTTTTCCCAGTCGACTCGGAGACCCACCG
Source organism: Phytophthora chlamydospora (assembly GCA_012295415.1). Lineage (NCBI taxonomy): Eukaryota > Oomycota > Peronosporomycetes > Peronosporales > Peronosporaceae > Phytophthora > Phytophthora chlamydospora. Next base: position 3,198 of record JAABLK010001026.1, on the reverse strand, counting down.
CGGCAAGAGTGACACCCGTTCCGGATCAGACGAGAGTTTCCTATCCCGACGACCTGCCGAGCAATTTGAAGCGGCCTGGAGACTCTCGCCTGCTTTTCACGCCAAAACATTGAGACTTTTTGCAGATTTGATGCTGACCAAGCGCGAGTTCAAACGTGCCATCGTGAGTTGCACAGGATGAAGAAGCCACATCAATATTATCAAGATAGAGTGCTGATTTCGTTGTTGTTTGATTGCTTGGGCTAGCGCTACTATCACCACAGTTGCCGGGACATGAGCGTCGTGACGAATGGCGAAGAGCTGGACGTCAAACTCAAGGTTGCCAGGTGCTACGCGCAGCTTGACTGTATTCATGAAGCTATCGAAGTGGTACCGTTGCTGGCAACTTGTTAGTCAGCAGAACTTGTCTGCGATGAACTAACTGGGGATGGTGTGCTGCTTTCTGCAGTTGAAATCGACGCCGCCGGATGGTAGGAGTCTGAGCATGAATCTGTTGCTTGGAAAATTGTACGTGAACGAGGGGCTCCAGAACAAAGCGGAAGAAAGCTACACGGCAGCTTTACGGCAGAATCCGTACGCGTTAGAAGCCGCGCTGGCTCTGACTGAATTATCAGCTGCGAAAGATGCCTCCCCAGACGCGTTCGCAGGCTCGGATGATACCAAGGCAGATGAAAATGCAAGGTCAGCGGGGACAACATCAGGGAGACAGCATGAGATTGAACGATTCTACGCTGACTTTGCTGCAATACCAAGCACAACAGACCGCAGACTTGCTCCTGTGGACGCGACGTGGATGCAATCGTTGGTGGCAGCTCACATGGCTGCTGAGCGAGGAAATTATCGAAGTGCGTCTTCACCCAGGAGTCCAATGCTTTCGTGTATCACCTGAAGCATCTGTGATCTAACGCGTTAATTTACCGTTATTGTGCTCAGCCGCTGTCGAGTCGTTCAATGCGCTAGACCGAGTCTTTCCGAAGAACCTGCATTGTTTGCTGCGTAAGGGAGCGCTGGAGATTGAGCAGGAGCTGCTTCACCAAGCTCACGTTACGTTCAAGCGCGCACGGCAGGTCGATGACTTGAACCTTTCGTTCATGGATTGCTACGCCAACTGTCTACGGAAAGGCAATTCCCGAACCAACCTCAACGACTTGGTGCAGGAGCTGTTCAAGATCAGCAGCACATGTGCCGAGCCGTGGCTGGCTGCCGCATACTACAACGACGTGAAGGGCGACTATGAGACGGCACTGCAGTTCTGTGAGCGAGCCATCGAGGAACGCCCTCGTCACGCGCCCGCCCACTTGCTGCAAGGCGAAGTTCTGTTGCGGACGCATCGCCCACAGCCCGCGTTGAAGGCATTTTGGACGGCTTGTCGACTCAATCGATCGCTCGAGGCGTACACTGGAATCATTACGAGCTACTGCGATCTATTCGCGATCGGCGTCAACCGCTACAAAGAGGCCTTCGCTACAGCCAAGAGCGTTGTGAAGTTGTTCCCGAATAAGGCTCAAAGCTTCGTGCTGTTTGGCAGCGTGCTCGCGCTCAGTACCGAGCATCGAGAGCAAGCAAGACAAGCTTTGCAAAAGGCGCTGGCCATGGAGCCTCGCAAGCTCTCGACGAATTTCGCGCTCGCGGATCTGCTGGTCGAAGAGGGCAATCTGCGCGCCGCCATCGACAGGTACACTCCCCGCTTACGGCTAACTGCGTGCTCGTTTTTACGGCAAACCTCATTGTGGCTGCTGTGCTGTGTAGATTGCAAACGCTAGGTGAGCGTCATCCGCGCGAGGAGGTCTTCACCAAGCTGGCGTACGTGTATTCGATGGACAAGCAGTACGCCGAGGCGCTCAAGTACTTCCACCAGGCACTGCGGTTAAATCCGGGCTCGACTGAGGCTTTGCAGGGGCTGGACCGCCTCGAGAAGCTGATGCGCGGCGAAGACCCGGATGAGCTGAGCAATTCCATGGAGCAGATGGAGTCGGAAGACCCCGAGGGATCGATGGAAGCCAGCAGCGAGTACCTGTCGCCGTAATTGAGCAGCCAAAGGAGTGTAGTTTTTTGGCAGCAACTGCCCTTTGCCGTGAGTGAGTCGGTCCGATCGCGTTCGACGATGTTTGCCCTCCGCGGGAACGTTCACGGGCCAGCAAGCAGGGAGTTCGCAGCGCTCCATGGCCGTTTCCAGCGAGTGCTCCGGCGGTGCTTCAACGGAGACGTGTTGGTGAAGGGCAAGACAGGCCTCCTTTTGGTAACGTCACTTGCTTCACCCTCAGAAACCGCTTTCTCTACGAAATATTCGAACAGCACACGCCCCGGCAAATACCACAAATATCGTTGCTGCAAGATGGCTCTAGGTCGATGCGCACTGTAATCCCCGCGCGCGTGCCCGCAGTCCATCGAAGCGAAGAATGCGGCTAGCTTTAGCTTTAGAGTCATCATTCTTAGCATCGTTGTCGGATCAGACTAAGTGGCATCCGTTGGGGCTGTGGTAGTGCGTAGTGCAGCCATCTGAATCGGAACCGTGCACTTCAACTTCAGGATACAAGATCGACACGTTTTTCGGTGTTGCACACAAAAGGAAATCGCACCGGCACAGTTGCGTGAGCTTTGCAACCTCCCAACTCTCGGCTAATTTTGCAAGCACTGCACCATCCAGCCCAAAACTGCAACGCTTTCCTCCGTGCCAAGAAGCCCTCGGAAGCCTGCGCGCACCGCTCGTGCTTGCGGGGGAGCAAACTCAAAAACGGATTTCGAAGCAGAAAATAGCGAGTGATTGAGCAACCCCGTCCCAGTGCGACGGGCCCAGGCCCACACAGTATTTTTACCCAAGTGGCAACTGGAGCAAGCGTGTCAGCGCCCCCGTCGCAGCCGAGCGAAACCCCTTACTCCGCACTGCAATTGCAGCAAGAAGTTGCCTTTTTGGCGGATTCTTTTTTCAGCTTCAACGCCTAACGGTCGCTCTCCGCCAATCAGGGCCGGGATTGGCCCCATACTCAGCGCAAGTCAGATCCGTGACGGCGTGTTTGGCTCGAGGCATATCGGAGTGCAACCTGACCGGCAGTTGTCGTTGGTTTTGGCCTCCATCCGTTAAGCCACACACGCGTGCCAACCTTCGCTTCATTTCCGAATTGGCCCGCGCCTGCGCACCCCGCGTCCGCTCCGTCCGCTCGTCCGCCCCGCCCGCCGACGCCATGGCTCTGCTCTTCC
>JAABLK010001025.1:0-12231 GCA_012295415.1 Phytophthora chlamydospora | reverse complement strand
CTTCAACTATTATACCGTCCCGGCGATCTACAACTTGTATCGCTGTAACACGGCTCATCTCGACTGAATCAGCACCGGGCTGACCATGAACTTTGGTCCGACACTTAAGATTTCCCCCACCGACTGTCCTTTTTCCTAGGAGGAATGCTCTCAACCCCCAAACCATGTGCTAACCTCCAACCAGCATCTCCAGCTCGATGTGTGAACCAAAAGCATACTGCCGGGTGGCGTTGTCCGACCATCGTGCGATCGTCGACGAGCTTTTTCGGGCGGTGCAGGCTCAAAAGTCTGGCGCGTTCCACCCGTCGGCCCACCACTCCGTGTAGCACGTTTTTCTCCACTTTGATTGGCTCGTTCCACCCGCATCCCTGCCACACCACTTGTACCCCACTTTGCCACGCACGCCTCGATAGCCGCACACTTCGCAATCGTCCAAGTAAGTGGCACCACCATGGCGTCTCCGATCGAGCCCTCCGCCAAGCGCACCATCTACGTGTCTTCACGCAAGAGCCAGCTGGCCATGGCGCAGACCAACACCGTCATCGCCATGCTTGAAGAGCGCTTCCCTACCCTTGAATTCGTGGTGGGACAGGAGGATACAGTGGGGGACCAAGTGCTGGACCGTCACTTAAGCGACTTGGGCACGTCCACAGCCTCCGGACTCTTCACCAAGAGCCTGGAAGAAGCTCTACTGGCCAAGACCGCTAGCTTTGCTGTGCACTCGCTCAAGGACATGCCCACGACGCTGCCGGACGGGCTGATACTGGCCGCCATCACTAAGCGGGAGAGCCCCGAGGACGCGGCTGTAATCCATCCAAAGCACAAGGCCAAGGGCCTCACGACGCTCAAGCAGCTACCCGAGGGAAGCGTCATCGGCACCAGTTCTTTGAGGCGTGAGGCATTGCTGCGTGCGCAGTTCCCGACGTTTAAGATCAAGACGCTGCGTGGCAACATCCAGACGCGGCTGGCTAAGCTGGACGAGCACGAGGATTATGATGCCATTATTGTGGCGGCGTGTGGCTTCCGACGGGGAGATTTGGGCGACAGGATTGATGAGATTTTGCCCATGGATACGTTCGGGTATGGCGTCGGACAAGGAAGCATTGGAGTCGAGTGCCGCGAGGACGATGAAGAGGTGCGTGGATGCTGGCTGGGTTTAGCGGAGGTGAAAGAAGCTGACGGTTGTGTTTTTGCTGTGTTTCATGCAGACGATTGAGATGCTCAAGACCATTACAGATGAGCAGTCGGCACAGCTCTGCAAGGCTGAGCGCAGTCTGCTTTACCACCTCGAGGGCGGATGTCAGGTGCGTCTACAAGTGAACTTGATGCTGGTAATGCTGATTTCTGACCTGGTTTTGATCGTTTTTATTGGTCAGATCGCGATGGGTGTTAGCGCGACGCTGGACGAAGACACTCTCACGCTCAACTCGACCGTATTGTCTCGCGACGGCAAGGAGAGCGTTCACGGTACGGCAGCCACCGAGAACGGAACCTCGAATGCGATACATCGGACTAACCTTTTTCGTGGTACGTTTAATCGCAGAATCGATCTCTGGCCCTCGAACCGAAGCCGAAGACCTTGGCAAGCAGCTGGCCGAGCGCTTCTGGGACAACGCGCTGGCGCGGAAAGTGCTGGGCAAGACTCGCGAAAAGCGGGCCTTGACGTACGGAGACGCCGAAGCTCCAGGTGATGCTGCGGCTGCCGCTGCTAAGGAAAGCCCCACCAAGAAGGCGAAAACCTCTGCATAGGTACAGGACAGCGTCATCACAGGAGCTGGCAGTGCCATGCTCACATATCCACAAGGACACTCGCCAGAACAAGCATAGAGACCATTTCCCACCATGTCGTCGCGTAAAGTCACAATTTAACTCAAATTCCCATAAAAATACTCCCTGTTCAGGTGGTCCACACGTTTCCTCACTAAAGTACGAAATGCTTGGTTCCAGTCATTTCGGAGCTGCTCGCAACGGGCACCAACGACTTCAGTGGCATCTCCTGTGACGCTCTTCCAGTGCAGCTACCGCCTCAACCTCTGTGTGTCACGCGACGTGTAATACTTCACCATCAAGATCTGCGTCTGCTCTATCCGTTCACGCAAGTTGCATCTTCAACCGCACTCTAGAAGCCGCGAAATCTGCACCTGAAGAAAATGTCCAGTGACCAATTGACGCGTCGACAGAATAGCCGTGTGCTACAGGCTTTCCGCGCCATTGGCGTCGTGGCCGATGACGTACCGCTTGTGTGGTACGGCATGGGCAAGGCAAGCTTCGCCACAGCGTCGCTAGGCAAGTCGTTCGCCGTTTACAAGTGTGACAAGTTGACGCCCGTGCTAGTGTCTCCTCAGCTGCCCAAGCGCATCGCGGCGCTGGCCGTTCTACCCAAGAAGCAGCTGACTTTCACGGCCTGTGGACGCCAGATCATCGTGTGGAAGCGCGTAGAGCGCGTCAAGACGCTGCTGGGCCACCAAGGAGCCATCAAGCAGCTCATGACGGTCGGCAACATCCTCTTCTCGCTGGACGATGAAAGTACCATCAAGATCTGGGACTTGGAGAGCATGGAGTTGGTGAACACCCTTTCGTTCCCGGTGGGTTTCACCCCGACGACTATACTGCACCCGGACACGTACCTGAACAAGATCCTGGTTGGCTCGCAGCAAGGAGCGCTGCAGCTCTGGAACATCCGCAAGATGAAGTGCGTCTACGAGTTCAAAGGGTGGGGAAGCGCCGTCACGGCGCTGGAGCAGAGTCCCGCGGTAGACGTGGTGAGTATTGGGCTCGCAGACGGACGACTCATGGTGCACCACTTGCAGCTGGACGAGCGCGTGCTAGACTTCCGACAGGAGCAGGAGAGCGGCATCACGGCCATGTCTTTCCGCACGGATGCGGGCGCTTCCACGACGCCGCTGGTGGTGTCGGGGTCTCGATCTGGTGACATTGCCGTCTGGAACCTGCAGACCAAGCGTCTCGAGTCCGTTATCCCTGCTGCCCACGATGGCGCCGTGGTGTCGCTGCAGTTCCTGGCCAATGAGCCGCTGCTGCTGTCGTCCGGCACCGATAACTCGATCAAGCTGTGGATCTTCGACCATCTCAATGGCGGAACCGCTCGTTTGCTCAAGTCTCGTGAGGGCCACCACGCGCCGCCCACGCGCATTCGTTACTACGGCAACAACACGCTCGCTTCCATGGCGGACGGCGCCGACGGCACGTGCTGCCAGATCTTGTCTGCTGGCCAGGACCGCGCCTTCCGTGTCTTCCACACTGCGCGTGAGCAGCAGAGTCGAGAGCTGTCGCAGGGCCATGTGCTCAAGAAGGCTCGTCGCTTGAATGTGCGTGTGGAGGACCTCAAGCTGCCGCCCATTGTGCAGTTCGCCTCCATGGAGACGCGCGCCCGTGACTGGGCCAACGTGGTGACGTGCCACGAGAGCGAAATCGCCGCCTACGTGTGGCGCTTCGAGCACCGCGCCATCGGCAAGAAGGTGCTTCGTCAGTTCGACCCGAGCAAGCGCGTGCCGTCCGGCAGCGCCGAAGATCTGCGTCGTAAGAAGACACAGGCGACCAGTGTGGCCATCAGTTCGTGCGGTAACTACGCGCTGGTCGGCAGCCTGGGCGGCTCCACTTTCCAGTACAACATGCAGTCGGGCGAGGCTCGTGGCTCGTTCCCCGTGGCTGCGACGCCCAAGCCCAAGATCATTCGCTCGCTAGTCTTGCCGGGCACGGATCTGTCGACGCTCCAGGACGATGAAGCCGAGAAGACGGCGGCCGACGCCCACAACGGACCCGTCAGTGCCGTGGCTGTGGACGCGCTTAACGAGACGCTGGTGTCGGCTGGCATTGACGGCAAGCTCAAGTTCTGGGGCTTCAAGAAGCACGAGCTGCGCTTCGAGATCGACGTGGGCTCGCCTATCAGTCAGATGGAGCTGCACCGCGACAGCAACTTGCTCTGCGTGGCGTGCGACGACCAGGTGCTGCGCTTGTTTGACGTGACGACCCACAAGCTCGTGCGTCGCTTTGCCGGCCACTCGCACCGCGTGACGGACATGACGTTCAGCTCGGACGCTCGGTGGTTGTTCTCGTCGTCGGCTGACGCTTCGCTGCGTGTGTGGGATATCCCCACGGGCAAATGCGTGGACTGGATGCGCTTCCAAAAGCCGGTGACGGGTCTGGCTGTGTCTCCTACGGGCGAGTTCTTGGCCACGACGCACGTGAACAACGTGGGCATTTTCCTGTGGGCGAACCGCAGCTTCTTCACTGAGGTTTTCCTCGACTCGGAGCCGAAGGAGCCCGTGCTGATGGACATGCCGGTGGCTCTGAACGAGGTGGACAACAGCGACCAGCTTGGCTTTGGCACGGAGCGCAACCCTCAGCTATCGGTAGCGAGCGTGGAGCAGCAGACTGAACGCACCGAGGAACTGGAAGGCGACGAGAGCTCGGATCCGTTGGATGCGTCACTTATCACGTTGTCGACGGCTCCGCGTGCCTTCTGGCAGTCGCTCTTCAACCTGGAGCTCATCAAGAAGCGCAATAAGCCCATCGAGCCTCCTAAAGCTCCTGAACAGGCTCCGTTCTTCCTCCAGACGGCTCGCAAAGACGCTGTCCACCCGACTTTCGTGCCTGTCGCGCCAGAGGCGAAGAAGGAAGCTGAGAAGAAAGACGAAGACGAAGATGTGGCCATGGACGGCTGGGGTGTTGGCGACGGCGACGAAGCGTGGGGCGACGACGATGAAGAGGAGCCTGAAGAGGATGAAGCGGCGCCTACCTCCCGTATCGTCAAGACCGAAGGCATGGTAACTTCTCGTTGTAAGCTGGCCACGTTGTTGGTTAAGGCGGTACAGGAAGAGCAGGACGAAGACCGCACGGTCTCCGGCTTCAATGACGTGGCCAAGTACATGCAGTCGCTGTCGGCGTCTGCCGTGGACGTCGAGATGAGTACGCTGTGCATGGGCGACTTCGACGAGGACGGCAAGAAGCTGCTGGGCTGGTTCCTGGACTTCCTGCGTGACGAGATGCGCACGCGTCGCGACTTCCAAGTGCTGCAGGCGTACTTGAATCGGTTCCTGAAGCTGCACGAGGAGCTGCTGGTAGCGAACCCCGCGCTGCTCGCTCAGGTGGATGAACTGGGAGCTGTGCAGCAGCAGCAGTGGCAGCACTTGCAGAAGCTGCTGCACAACAACTTGTGTCTGGTGCAGTACCTCAGCAAGATCCAGATGTAAGCTGGTCATATTCCCCACAAGAAGAAGATAAAACCCAAAACCAATACACGTTGATTAGACTAGAAACTTTGCCGCATTCCCCGGTTCACTCGGCCTTCAGCAATGGCCACGTCGCCTTCTCAGTAGGCCACGCGTACATTCGCAGCAGGATCTCGTCGATTTCGGCAACCGTCTTGCCCAGCGCCACCAACTTCATGATGTATTCCCTGCGCTCCCTGGCTTCGTGATCTCTGCAATGTTCACACGGAGGATCATTCACAACGGGGGTGGCTTCCCCAGCACCAGGCTGCGAGACGAACCAACCCTGGCGAATCGTATCAACGCAGCGTGGAATCCCCCGCTCGTCACTGCCAAGCACGTTGCCAGTGCGACACGACACGAAGACCATCGATCCATTCGCCAGCGGCTCCACCCAGAACTTTTCACTGAGGCCAAGCAGAGGAGACTCGAAGAAGCAGCCACCGTTTGTGCCGACGACCAGCTCTTCGTCGTCTTCAGCGGATCGAATGATCACAACGTCCGTAGACACTTGACGAAACACGACCTGCTTGGCGTTAGACGCGGCGTCGCACAGGTAAAGAGGAGATTTCGTTGAGTGCAAGTTGTGCTGGCCACGCAACAGCAGCGGCGTCTCGAACAGCAGAGCACTTAACACCATCTCTAACTGCTTGACTGGCCTTCAAAATCCGTTGTGAGAGAGCCCGGAGAACGGGACGAGGTCAAGTCACGAACCATCAAAAGCCTAACTTCCTTTCTGCTCATCCACTTCCAGGATCTGCCGCAGCTCGTCTAGGATTTCACGTGAGCCGATGGGGCTACAACCGCCTTCACTTGCTACCACCTGCACTTCAGAGTCGAGCGAGTCCAACACAGTCAGAGCACGCTTTAATCGGTCCTGAGAATCAGCGGGACGAGCTCCCTTTTCCTTGTCAGTGAGCTGGTTCAACAGCTCCGTAGCCCGTGCAACCACTAAAGGTGGACAGCCAGCCAACGCTGCAGTGTTGATGCCGTAGGACTGAGTCGCCAGGCCTTCCACCACGCGGTGCGAGAACACAAGCTGCTTGGTTTGGCCTTCTACTTGGTGCTCCAGGACCTCCATGCGATACGGTCGAAGCTCTCCTCCACACGTATCCCCCACCAGTTCATTCAACGCCGTGAAATGCGTAGCGAATAGAGTACGCGTTTGCTTGGCGCATAAGGCTTCTAGAACGGCCCCAGCAATGGCTATTCCGTCATTAACGGCGGTGCCGCGGCCGACCTCATCCATCAGCACCAGTGAGCGACTCGTAGCTTGCGTGAGAACCGTCGAAGTCTCCTGCATTTCCACCATAAAGGTGCTTTTATCCGCCGCCAGGTCGTCAGCTGAGCCAACGCGGCAGAAAAGCTTGTCCACAAGCCCCACACGCGCGAACTTTGCCGGCACGAAGCTGCCCATTTGCGCCAGGACGACGAGGTGCGCGCTTTGCCTTAGGAAGGTGCTTTTTCCGCCCATATTGGGACCCGTTAGCAGCCAGCAAGACCCCACTGGAGCTGCTGCCAAGTGCAAACTGTTAGGCACGAAAGAGCGCATTCCCCGCGAGTTCGAGCCACGAAGATGCGCAGCCTCCACGACAGCATGTCGACCGTCTTCGATGTGTAACTCGCGACTGCCATCGAGTAGCGGACGAGTGAAGTTCCGGTCAATTGCCACTTGAGCGTGAGAGCAGACGACGTCGATCTGGGAAAGAGCGTGAGCCATCGACTGCAGTTCATCGCGTACCAGTAGAACTCTGTCGCGCAGAGCCGTGAAGATGTCGGTCTCCACGCGCTCGACTTCTACTGCAGCTTCCGTGAGCTCCCGGTTCATCTGGCGCAGTTCCTCACTGCGATACCTGACCGAGTTTTTCATCGACTGGAAGAGCGTGAGCTTCTCCAGTTCACGACGTCCACGCTCTGTTTTCAGTAGCTTGGCGTTTTCATCGTGTGGCAGATCAAGGAAGTAGCCCTTCTCTGCCTGGAACACCACGCGGAGTCTTGTGGAGCCTAACAGTTCACGGTATTTTGCCTGGAGTTCCTGTTTCTCCGGGGATTTCGGATCATGGCGAAGGATGGCTTGCCACTTGTCCAGTTCTGGCGAGTATCCTGGACGGACAAATCCACTCTTGGAATTGAGCGACGCGTAGTCGTCTTGAAGTGCGGAATGGATTTCTTCAGCAGCCTTAGCGATATGTTCACGCTGTTGTTGAGTCGAAACGAGGCCATTGCAGCAGTCCTCGAGCAATCCAGGCAAGCCCAAGCCATCCTTCCCGGGGAGATCTGGAAGACGGCTATGCCGGATAACTTCGTGAGACTGTACCAGTTCTACGAGCCGCTTGGCTTCATCGATTGTAGATGCCACATTCTTGAGGTCTTTCGGTGTACCAACCCCAATCGATAGCCGCTGTAGGTTCCTCTCCATGTCAAACACTTCACCGAGTTGTTTCCGCGTACGCAGAAGCAACTGCTCTTGTCCGTAAAAGTAGGAAACCGCATTCAGTCGACGCTCCAGAAGCTCCAGATTCATCAGCGGCGACGCCAAGTGAGCCTGTAGGAAAATAAAAAGTTAAGATCTCAACCTAAAAAAATTCAAGAACTTTAAAACGCACCGCAAGCAGCCGCGAACCTCCAGACGTTGTAGTGGAGTCGATAGCCTGCAGTAGACTTGATGCCTTTGAGCCACTGAGAGACTTGGCTAGTTCCAGGCCTCTCCAAGCACTGGAGTCAATAATCATGTGGTCGGAAGACTCAACGTGGAGTGGAGCCCGGATTAACGCATTCATACCGCGATGAGTGAAGCCCACGTAGTCCAAGATCGCAGAGACCGCTGCTTGCTCGGGTGTGTCGAGTTTCTTGATCGAGATATCACGAGATTGACGCGTATTTGTGGGAGTTCGTGGAGTAAAGCTTGCGGCTGGACGATACGTTTTCATACAGGTGTCAGGAAGTACCGTCTCTAATAATGCAGCAGCTTCCTGAGGCATATCCACAACAGCGTCGCCTCTTTCTACTGGTAAACTTGGCAGCAATATCTCTCTAGGCGAGCATCGCAGAATCGCGCTTGCCAGTTTCTCACTCGACGAGGTAGTCGACACAAACTCGCCCGTCGAAAGATCCGCCCACGCAAGGCCCCACGCGTCTTCGTCATAAAATAATGACGCCAAATAATTGTTCTCTTTCGGTGTGAGCATTGTGTCTTCCACCAAAGAGCCAGGCGTGACAATGCGCACCACTTGCCGGTCTACAAGGGAGTTATACCCGCGCTTCTTCGCACTCGAAGCGCTCTGCGCCATCGTTTCAAAGCATTACCGCAAACTATGAGCCCAGGATTTAACACCAATCCTCACTTCATTGCAACCACCCACCTCAACCTGATTGCAGATCGCCACCTTCACGCCATGATGCATCACCTGCTCGTCATTAACAAAGACAACCGTGAGCATGAACACTGGATAAAAACACAAAATCCTACTGCCTTACCAGCTTCTCGACAAAAGAGTCCACGGACCCAATGGGAAATCCGCACATTTCGTTCAGCACTTGCGATTTCTTGGTCTTCCTCGTCAGGGCCAAGTTGAGCAGCTTCACAAAAACAATAATTATAATAAGAAATACATTTCTAACCACTCTGAAAAATGGATCCGCCAACTTTACATGAGCTGCTCGTCGTGCATCATCCCCGAAGAACTCGTAGAAGTCCCCCACTTGGAACAGAAGCAAGCAGTCTGGAAACTCCTTCTTGCGCGCGAGGTACTGCGCCACCATGGGCGTCGTGTTGACCGCGTCGCTGGAAGCAGCACCATCACCGGACGAAACACGGGACGAGCAATGAACAGGGCGGCGGCTGAGAAGCGAGGCTCGGCGCGCGGAGAGACGAGCAGCCAAAGAGGCCCCGCGAAGCAGCTTGAGCATTATTGGCGCGAATTGAGACTGCAGAATTATTGCTTTTTTTAAGCCAATAACTCTGCAGTCGCAATTAAAATACTAAAATTGGAATAATTGCAATTTTTATAAATATTGTACTGAAATTGCAACGTTTTGCATCTTGATAATGGTATCGCCCAAGTTGAAGTTGTGTTACGTGGCTGCTGCCTGAGGCTGGTCCTGCTCCTGGTTCTGACTCGGACTCCTCGTAGTTGCTTTCGGCTGGGGCTTCGTTCTTGTCGCCGACAGCGTTCGTGCTTGAACTGTCATGCTTTGAGTCTGATTCGCGGCGTACATATTGCGGGCCTGCAACGTGCCTCGAGCATGTTCGAAGCGCTGCTGCTCATGACGCACGAGGGCTCGCAGCGTCTCGTCTTCTTCGCGGTTGCGTCTTGTCGCGTCGTCCTTTGCTCGCGAGTAAACCTGCGCTCGAGCTTGATCCTCATCTTGCTTGGCGATACGCTGGCGCTCACGGAACTCGGCATTCATGCGCATTTCCTGCGTCCGGACGTTTTCCATCGTGATCGACTCGACTTGGTGCGTCACTTGTCGGTTCTTGGCCTCTCGCTCAAAGCCGCACTTGAGCTGGTCGAAGTGGTTCTCTTCAAGCATGTTCTTCGCAGCGCCTAAGAACCGCCGTCGAGTGGCCAGCTCTTCAGCTTCCAGACGGAGCTTTTCAGTCTGCTGTATGCGCTCTTCACGTTGACGTTGGAGCTTCTCAGCGAGCTCAAGGTTGTTTTTCCTCCGAAGCGCTTGCTCCTCCAGTTCCCGAGCGGCAGCCAACGCCTTCTTCTTGCTGCGAGCCGCAGCGTTGGCACTTGCCGTCGCTCGGCGTCGACGAGCAGCATTCGTCGCCTTTTCCAGCAGGTCGGCACTCTTCTCCTGTTTGTCCGTCAGGATAACTTCGCGTCGAGACTCTTCCCATCGCTTCTGCTCCTCATGGCGAACGCGGAGACGCTCACGAAGCTCAGCAAGCGACATTTCCTGCAGCAAGCCCAGCTGCGCCGTCTCCGTGGGGTCGAACACCACGACGTGCTCACGATGAACTCGATCCAGAGCTCGGATCTGTCGGATCAAGTCTTCTCGAGCTGCTTGCTCCTTGGCATCCTCTCGAGCTTTCCGCTCTCGTTCAGCAGCCAGAAACTCCTGCAGAGCATCACGCTGCTTCGCGTTCTGCTCACGGACTTGAGCCTCGGCTTCTCGTGGCGCAGTATCACGCACGCGCTTGACTTCCTCAGTCAGCTGCCGATACTTTCCAACAAGCTCGGCCTCCTCCTGCTCGCGCTCAGCAGCTCGGCTTTTGGCTCGCTCCTTCATCTCCAAGGCTACTTCGCGGTTCTCCAGCTTGGCTTGTCGTGCAGCCTCCACGGCGTCGTATTGAGCCTGGACCATCTCAAGTCGTCGCGTCTCCACTTCCTGACGCCAATTGGCTTCGTCCTGCTGCTGCATATTGGCTTGCCAGCGGTAGAACTCAAGCGGATCCCGAAGCTCCGACTCGTAGGCGCGTATCAAGGCTGCTTCTTGGTCCTTTTTGCGCTTGTGCAAGGCGTCTTCACGTAGGATAGCGGCCACTGTAAGCTTCACTTCCGTCGTGCTGGCTGCCGTCGCAGCCGATGTACTCGCGTGAGGAACAGCCTTCGCTTTGAAGTCAAACCGCAGCGCTGATTCACGCTCACGCTCGACTTCTTCGCGCACGGCTTCGAGGTTGCTGCCTCGCGTTGCTGTAGCGAACTGGAATTCATCGGACGAGTCGTATTTACTCGCAACTTCCGCCTTGATGCGCTGTTTTCGAGCTTCCTGTTGCGTTTGGAGCTCTGCTAGAGAGAGTCGATTGAGGGACGCAGGGACGGGGTTGGCCTTGACTTCACGAGGGATTCGAAGAGGCTCGAGAGCGCGTCGAGGCTTCGGCTGAGTGATGTTGGGCGCCACTGGGACCGTCGATGGTTTGCTCAAGGTATCGGAGCCTGTTGGATCCGAGCTTAAAGTGCTTGAACCTTCGCGTGAAGAAGCCGCTCGCCCGAACGCTTTTGCATGCAACTGGCTCAGCAACTTATCGATGGCGGGCTTGAAGCTGAGCATCTTGGCGATGATCTGCGTATCGACAAACTCAGCGTCCAGCACGCACGTCCACTGCGCTTGGAGCGTTCCTCGAAGCTCGTCGGGGTTGAAAATGTACGAGAGAAACGCGTACATGCTCGTAGGTTGTAGGGCCAAGGCTAAACCACCGAAGGCTGTGGGGCCGAGCTCTTCGAGGCGGAACATGGCCAAGTAGCCCATGATGAGGAACTTCGTGTAGTCGGTCCGACTCACTTGGCTCGAGTGCGAGTCTAGGAAGAGCGTGAGCATTGGACGCAGCAGCTCTCGATAGCGGTACGATCCGTACAGCACCTGCTGCAGAAAGCGTTGGTCGCTCACCGAAGGCAATCCGCGAAGCTCCTCCGTGGCATGGGCGTCTACTGTGGTTTTTGCTGGGTCGAACGACTTGATCAGCTCCTCGCAGGCTGCCAGCAGCTCCTTCCGCTTCATGGCTCGCTCTATGGCAAACGAAGGTTCTCTCGAGCTTGCAGGCGTTAAGAATGAGATTTGCTATTCCGAGAAAATGTCCATGGCAGCAAGGGATCTCGAAATATCGCCAAGCAGCGCCCAATTGAAGTGGCCTCGTGCGCCTTGCAAGCTTGCGGCTCCGTTCACTTCATTGAGAACATTTATCTGAGCGAATGCATTGCCTTGGAACCTACCTCGTGAATGCAAGCAATGTGCGTGCTAGGCCTCTGCCTTCTTTGGCTGTGGGTTCTTCGTACGTTGACACCACCCGATGCAGGAGGGTTCGCAGACGCGGTCTTTGGTCTTGGTCGACTTCATGTTTCCTGACGGATCTGCGGTCTCCAGAATCTGAGTCCAGATGGGTCTCCACACTTCTGGGTTCGTGATGAATGCTCTCCACGTCTTCGGTGTCGCCAGCTACGAGAGCAACGTGCACTCATTTCAGGGGTGGCCAATGTTGCAGCCCCCCCCCCCCCCCCCCCCCCCCCCCCCCCCCCCCCCCCCCCCCCCCCCCCCCCCCCCCCCCCCCCCCCCCCCC
>JAABLK010001024.1:0-12235 GCA_012295415.1 Phytophthora chlamydospora | reverse complement strand
CGAGGTTATAACTGAACTAGAGACTCTCTGAGTCTGTGTCTTCCTCTGACGCTAAAGCTACAGCAGCCCCGCTGCAAGTAGGGAAATGACACGCGTTACGGTAGTAACACAAAACCAATGTCGGGTCTTTCACATCTGCTCATTCTCTGAACCAACGCACAAACGGGCCTGGCGGCTGACCCAACCAGCCAACCAGCGCTCGTGGAGCCCAAATGTCGCAGCTGGGTGCCAGACGATAGGCAGGGGGAGCTCTCCCTTCCAGCCGAGAACGCGAGGAAACATGCCGAGGCGCATCGCTTAGCGAGAGGTGGCGGACAGCGTTGATGCGGTAGATGCAGACACTGTGCTGAGCGACATGAAGTCCTTCGAGATCACGAAGAGCAACCCCATGGCCTGCACGGCCTGCTCGGACGTCGCTCAGCATCAGATGCACTACCGATTGCTGGCATGCCACATCTGCAGCCTGCGATTCTGCTGCGGTGTTCGCCTGCCCTTGGCGGGGCAAGAGGCTGACTTGTCTGAAAAACGAGGAGGTGTCTATCTACGAGTTCGACAAGCACGCCTCTGGTGCCTCCTCGCCCAAGAAGAAGAAGCTGACAAGCACGCAGAAGGCTGTCGCAAGCTGACCAACCACCACCTCCGCCCCATCGAATTCGCCTCGCAATGGCTCTCAAGTTTGAGACCGCGCTCGAGGAGCTTCCAGGACTGAGCACAGCGCAGAATTTCGTTAGCCACTGCTCGCGAACGTACCTCGTGAATAACGACCGTGTCGACGACCTGAGCGATTGGATCGATGCTAGAGCTTTCACGGTTGAGGAACCGATGACGCAGGCATCCACCTTTGGCTGGGATTTTAACCGCGACGGCAAGCCCACCGTTGACAATGGCAATACGAACGTCCATTCGTCGAAGCCCTCACAACCACGGCACTAGTTCAGCGGCTTACGGTTCCACCCGAGAGTTTCATCTTGCACGTGGATGCCACGTACATGATGAATTTCCGCGAGTACCCGGTGCTCGTGGTGGGGATGTCTGATCGCTCGCGCGGTTTCCATCTCGTGGCGCTCTTCATTGTGTCGTAGGAGACACAATACGTCATCCAGCGCGCGCTCATGGCGCTGCACAGGTTGCACTTCTGGGTCACTTCGCGCGAGCTGGTGGTCAAGTACACAATGGCAGACGCCGATCAAGCCCAGTTCAACGCGCTGATGGCCGTTTTTGGTGGTGCTGGACAACTTCAAACACTTCTGTGCTTTTTCCACGTCATGGAGAAGGTCTACAACGCGATCAAAGGTTCCCCTCGCTCGTGTCGAGTGCCGTAGTCAAAGACATGTACGACTTACACTTCGCGTGGAGCGGAATGCAGTTTTTCGAGATGCGGGACCACATACTACGCAAGTGGAGAGCTCAACCGTTCCTGTGGAACTTCACGCAGTACATGTGCGCCCAGTGGCGCTTTGGGAGCTTTAGTACGTGGCAGATCTACGCTACACCAACTGGGTTTGCCTCTACAAATAATCCTGTGGAGACCTTCAATGCCCTGCTCAAGCGCGACACACTCTTCGCCGCCGGTTGAAAATGGGAGCACTACTGAGGGAGCTGAAGAATTGTTGCGAGATCCAGTCATCTAACGGCCGACCGTTCCGCTTTGATGTCGTTCCACCAGCAACCCTCACGCGCAGAGCCTTGGAGATGAAGCGCAAAAGCTACTTGGGCAAGTGGAACGACAATCAACTCGAAATTCCAGGCGCTGGAGCCTCGCGCACCCTTCAGGTTCAGTCACGCCTCGTTGATCGCGTCAGCGTTGTTCCCAACAAACGGTCGGAAGAAGCTATCGCAGTTTCGGCTCAAATGGGGTCCAACTATGGCTGCATGGAAGTGGAAGGGTAGCCTTGGAGTGGGTGGGTCGTAGACATCGACCGCAAGTGGTGCGGCTGTAGCTACTGGTTCGCGTTTGGCTCTTGCGTCCACGTGCTTTACGCGACGCGAAGCTTGGGCTACATCGACGCCACCGGTAACGAGGTGCTCGTGAGTCGCAAGAAGCCTAAACGTAAGCGACAGATCGTGAACGCCCTTGAAGGAGGGAGACCCTTGTCGGTGGGTCCAGCGCTGACTTTCTAACACATCCAGGGCACAGGTAAGCACAACTAGAGCCGACCCGAGCACACAATGGTGTTGCCCTCCCTACTGACCACTTACTACATCTGAGAGTTTGCTGTGAATGTCCCCAGGCGCTGAGCTTCGACGATCCCAAGCGCGAAGAGTCGGTCAGATGTTGGTTACAATCCATGTCGATCAAGCGAATCCGAGGAAAATAATTTGGACGATTACCTCGCTTGGGAAAGACAAAGTGGACATTCACTTAAATAGTTATGCATGTTCTGCATGACTTGGGCTTATTCTCGAAGTGCTAGTCTCCTCCGTGTCTCCACCTGCTCCTACTCTTCTTCGTCATCGGGGTCAACCCAGCATGAGTCGCACGCGCACTTGAGCCATATCTCGTCACCATAGTTGACGGTGAGTTGCGTGCCAGCTTGATCATCCGAGTGAGCATCTTGACTTTGGATCCGTTCTGCATCTCGACGAACTCCACGTTGGGGTCGCAGGAGTGGCTCATGAATCTTGTGATTGATCCGCACTTCAACGCCTCTATGTAGACGAACATGCCCGACACCGACTGCGTGTTCAGCAGCATGGTGTAGCCACTAATTTGTTCGATGGCCTGTACGGGCTGGCCTTCCAGCACAGCGGGGTACTCGAACTACCGCCCCACGTAATCACCGACAACATCTCCCACCTCTATGTAGACAGTGGTGTGCACGCCAAGCCCCACACGACAGGTGTCGTACATTTTCAGACCCGGGTGGCTGCGCGGCGAGTTGCTACAGGCTACTGCTAAGCTGCAGCGGGTGTAGTAGATGGATAGTAGAGCGTTTTTACAGGAGTCCATGAAGCAATCCCCAAAGCGTTGGCAGGGATCCCCGTCACCAATGTCCGGAAACTCGAGTCCCTCGGGCACTTGTGACTCAGTAATGGGCAGCACGGAGGTTGGCCAAATCATCTCCTTCATCAGGTCCAGCGTCTCGGTCCTGGTCCCCACGAACTTTGGCCGCCGGACGTGAAGAGCGCGAAGTCGATCCTTGACGCCAGCGCGTTGTAGAGTTTCCTTTGTCGACCGGGCCTTCACAGTGTGCGCGTGATATATGTTCATACCGCTGCGGGTCACAGCGCACTTCTTCTGGTCGCGGCGCTTCCGCGATCGGGGGACATGCCAGCGTGCAGGTCTCTTCTTGGCCTCGTGGCGAATCTTCGCTCGCTTCAGGCGGGTCGGGATCGACTGAAGGTAGTCACTCACTGCGACCAACTGCGAGTCGGCCACGATGACACCGTCTTGGGTTTATCGATCATCGCTGCCACGGGAAGCCTCGCTTGCTTGCCCTTCCCCATCTCTTGGTGTCTCCATTTCACTATGCTGGAGCTGGATCGCACCAACTGCAGCACTGTTGGCCGCTTGCACAACCCTTCGGTCTCCGATATCAGTGGATACCGTCGCGCGGCAGACGTCCATGCCGATGGGTGGCGAATCCTCGCGCAGCCACGACGTCCATGGCATATTGTGGATGGCGCACCTCTTGGAGGGGCTCGTTCACCCGTCCTCGCCGCGCTGGACCCCGACACATCACTCGCTGGTGCCGAGACCGTAACGGATTTACACGTAGCCGTCCTTTCCGAGACCGCGCAGGCAAGCTCCTCACGTGGAGCATGTTCAGTGCGGTGGGCAGCAGCAAATGCCTGCCGAACTGCCTCCTGCACGGCGCGATTAAACGTGCTGGATCGCGTCGGAGCTTCGTGCTCCCCAGGAACCAAGGTGAAGTCCGCAACTTACGCCACAGCGCCCCTCCTTCAACAATTGCATTCCTCCAGCGGCCCACTAGGCGTTTCAGCAGCTGCGTCGACGAGATGATGTCGCTGCTGTCCAGCTCGAGTGGCTTGGCCGCGCCTGGGTCAGCATCGATCTTCAGCACGATGGCCTCCCGGTACCCTTGGGGGTTACCGCACACGAACGCCATCGAGTAATACGCGATCTTGTCGCCGGCGTGCAGCTCCTCCGGAGGCAGCTGCGATGCGGCCAATCCTGTCATGACGCGACTGCAAGTGTTGGGCGCAAATACAGCGGTGGCTTGACTGGGGGGGGGAGGATTTGAGTGGGGAATGGCCTTCCTCGGGTGTCTCACTCGCACCACCTCGGAAGACCTCGCCATCGCGGCCGGCAACACGACGGCTGCGACAACTGCAACCAGAACCGGGCGCCTCGCATGCACCGGCGCTGCGGTCGAGACGCACAGACGATGTCCTGTTGTGCGATGCACATGGTGTATTTTTCAGATTCCAACGTCTGTTCTTAACGTTTCCTCCCTCAGCACGGACTAGTGGGAGGCGTTCACGCCTGACTTCGCTGGCCGAATTGCCAAGGCCAACAAACATCAGCCCATCGCGAAGGAGTTGGGCGTGTCCTTGACAGTCTTCGCTATAGCTTGGTGTCTACTGTGTCATTCCCAAAAAGGTCCGGTTGAGCTCAACGGTTGCGTCCGAAGGTCTCAAGATCTCCGCCTTCCTGGGGGGAATCCCCCCTCGTGGGGGCCCAGGAAAGAGCAAGGTTATGGCGGTGTAATGCACGAGAGCAAACCCTGCTTCCGGCACACCTGGTGTGCCGGCTCTGGAGCCAAAATGTGGCCCCATAACCCCGAACAGCTCGCGGTGTGACGTCACCAAGCTGCAACGTGTCAGCCTTTAAGGCTCGGTGGCAAGCGTTGCGTCGAAGATCGTACCATCGCTTCCCCCCTGTCACGCCCTGCCTCGCCCCCCAACTCTGGATTCATGGCGATGAAGACGATGGCGAAGCTGAAGAGAGAGAAGAGGAGAGCGGAGAGCTGAAGAGAAGCGAGCAAGCGAGCACAGATCCAGCAGCGTGCCAGAAGATCGCAACCATCCTGAGTTTCCCCTCGTGTGCGGCCCCCAGGTGGTGACGACGGCAGCGAGGCTGAAGAAGTGAAGAGACAGGAAGTGAAACGGTTTTCGGACCTGGAGATGATCACTCAAGTCGAAAGGAAAGAAGCCAAAACGGCTGAACGCGCTCAATATGACACCAAGAAAAAGCTCAAGCTGTGCGTCCGAAGATCGTCAGGAAGGACGATGACGTCGGCATGTTAGTGTTGGCTGTCCGTACCTTGCACAATGACAGCCTCCGGACTGTAGCTGGACGTGCACTGACCACACGATGTTTGGGACAAGCCGGAATTCTGTTCGGTAGGTGACGTAGCCAGCTTGATAGGTCAACGAGTGATGGTGATTGAAGTTGCCAGAGTGATTGCTACTCTAAGACTCTGGTGCCGAAAGTGCCGTTCCACATAATCAGCAAGGTAAACATCAAGAGGCTCCAGGGAAGCCTCTGTAGCAACAGCAAAGCTATCTAACCCGTTAATGAACTCACTTTCCCAAACACCTCCAGCACCTCAAGTCGCCTTACCAGTGTTAGGTGGATACCAAATGGTACCGCTTGATGAGAGAGTGATGAGCGAGGAAGAGAAAGTCAAGTGAGTCGCTTGCAACCGGCTAAGATGCTCGTCTAGCTGGAATGGTGATTAGAGTTCAATCCTTTGGGATAGGTAACACAATATACCTCTCCAAATATTACGTGTCTACTGGGGGCCAAGACCGCCCAGCAACTGGACGATGGGAAAATCCTATAAATACCCACGGAAGCGACGTGAAGTACCGAAGGCGTCCACCCAGCACTCAGACAAAGCAGGACCCCCGGTCACGACGCTATCATATCATATCATATCATATCATATCTGATTGTTAGTGGCTTCTCTTCAGTGGCCATTTATAGCTAATCCAAAAGCTACATCCTAAGTAGTAACGTGCTCCTCATTAGGCAACCCATCCATTCAGAAAGCAGCGCCAGCGGCAAAGTGCAGCGCAAACTCACCCTACGTCGGCGACCACAGCTCATCCCCCAGCAGACCATCAATAGCAGTCCCCGTGTGTATGATCGGCGCCCAACTTGTGCACTTGGTGGTGGTAGTGTGCGAACCCTAACTTTTGTGCTATGTGTGGTTTTGTCCGAGCACAGAAGGAGAGCAACTGATCGACGACCTCACCTGAGCCCCCAGCACTCGGACAGCAGCTTCGAAGAGTAGCCCGCGGCCACGCAACCGGTATACAGCTTATGAAGTTAGTGGTGGCGGTCTACAAAGGCTAACTGAAGTGCTACGTATTGACTTAGTACGTGTGCAGGTGGCCAGCGCTGGGTCAGCGGCCACTACGCAGTCCTCAGGAGATCGCCAGAAGCATAAAGTTCGAGCACAACCAACAATGGATAATTTGGTAAGCCTGCATTCGCTTTTATTTGAGTTGCACCGCCATGTTCTAACAACTCCATCTGCAGCGCAGGCGTGTTGTTGATAGGACGACCTGTGCATTTACAGCGACTGGGTCCTTGGCACACCAACTTCTCACGAGTGTCGAGCGTGCGCACACCGTGGATATGTTTAGCCAGCAACGTGTGGACGCATGCTCCCATCTTTGCCCAGTATCGACAAGGGCATGACCATTGCTGCGTGTCGACCACCCAACCAGACGACGGCATCCCTTTGACTTCCATGCGCGCTATCTGCTCTCCTAGCTGCGCTGTAACTGGCAGTGCATTGTGTGTCCGCCGTGACTCTGGATCGTAGACACGAGCAACTCTGCGTGACATTACATGAACAAATGCTGCCGTGTCCGCATCATCGGCAGTGGTTTCGCTTAGCAAGAAGGCAATGCTGCCGCGCTGACGTGGGGCCTCCGAAACCAGACCTGTCCGCCTCATCTCGTTGGCGCGTCGCACAAGTGTGCCACTTGGCGCTGGTTGTAGTGCAAACGTCTTCGCTGACGTGCTCTCGTTAGTGTAGCATGCCTTGAGTTGGATCAGGAGGGAGCCGATCATCATGCGTGAGCGCAGAGTATATTCGCGCTTGATGGCACCGTTGAAGCTCTCGACAGGGTTGTTCGTTGGGAGTATGCAGGTTGCGTGTGATAAATTTGTCAGCGCCAGAAGCGACTCGCGAGCCAGATCCGCGTGAAGTACGTTGTGAACGAAGCCAGCTCCGGACGCCCCGACCGGTCTTGCAGCACCTGCTGCTGCGTAGCGTGGAACCCCGACTCGCTCGTGGTGAAGTGCAAGTCACTTAATCAGCTGAGTACAGTTCCGGACAAAGATTCTTCGTCTTTTTGTAATCTTTTGCAGTTACATGATAGAAGCACAAGAGGATCCTGATTTGATTGTCATCTCCAAGGACCTGCTGGACTGCGTTGTACTGTGGGTCGTCGGCGTCCCTCATCGCATACCGAACTTGGAGCGGTTTGCCTGTCACCCGAGTGAAGACATTGCGGAGAGCGAAGAGCTCATCAGCAAATTGCAAGGAGGGGAAATGCCCGAGACCTGTCGGACAGCCCACCACAAATACAGGATAGTCCACTTGGGTCAGCGTGAAGGTTGCATCTATGTGGAGGACAAAAATTTCCGGATAACGATCGGCGTTGCGTAGCAGTGCCTTTCTAGTGACACCAACCAGAAATGGGTTCGCATCGGCCCCGTTGCCAACGTGGGGTCTACCCTCGCCGTCCGTTCTCCACATGAATGTGAAGGCTTCAAACTTGCGTTCATGCCCCGTGAAACCCGAGTCACGAACCATGAGGCGAAGATCATCCACGTAGTCGCCGCTGCCAAGCTGGGCTGCCTTGTAGCTGTTCATGAATCTCTGGACGGTTTTTAGAGGAGGGAGCGAGCTTGAGCTGAGCTCAATCTTGAGCATCAATCCGGCTCGAATCCGTACCGGCTTAAGCCCCTAGTCGGCAAGTTCACGGGCGTTCGTCTTCATGGGCTTCGTCAAACGTGGGGACCGTTGCTCGCAGCGAGTAGTGGCGTGCTTGTCGAACTGAAACAAGTCGACCCACGCGTCGCGTTCACATGTGAGCTGCTTGCTTCGCCACTTGCAGCGCGCATACGGCATCGCAAGTGAGCACTGCTTGCAGGCGCACAGCAGAATGCGCTTTCTCATATTGTGAGGGGTGCTGTCGGTGCATACGGCGCATGGCACGAGATCACTCTTGAGGCCTCGGAAGGCTTTAAAGGAATCTAGCAGCAGGTCAGCTTCGTCTTCGCTGAGCCCGACGGCGAGCTCGATCCAGGAAAGAGGTACACAACTGCCCGCGTTCTGAAACTATCCGCTATTGGTCAGCGCGTACGAAGATTCAAGCCGACGGCCACGCGTGTGTAGACCATATATTACCGCTCCGGGGTCGCCAACGCGGTGTGCAGAGAATAAATTACCGCTGGCAAACCGCAGCAAGAATCCCCCACAACACGCCAGCACCTCCCTCGGACGCGACTGAAAGGTGGCTGCGGTGCGTTTGGTCGCACACGCAAATACCTCGCCGTCGCCGCACCTCTTCGAGAAGAGAGGCAGAGAGGCATGGCGTTGCATTGGTATCTGTGGGGTTTGAACCCACGCAGACTGGAATGTCTAGCGGATCCTAAGTCCGCCCCCTTAGACCACTCGGGCAAGATACCAGGCCAAATCGACTCCAACGCGCCAACTCGGACGCGCCCTATTCTCGCGCTCCTACTGCTCGCCACACCATGCCTCATGTCTTCCCGCCCTGAGTGCTGCCGTTTGCACCTGCTGGACTAGCCAAGTGCTACCCCACTCCACCTGCAGCACCAACGCCTTGACTCGGTACATAACTGGCAGTCAATGATTGCTTGAGAGTTGTCTGGTTCTCAAATAAAGTGGGGTCGGCAGAATTGGGCCTATAGATGGTTGGCTACCAACGACGCACTTTGAAGTGCTAAACATCATACGTCGGGTGCATACCGATGGCGGTTGGGCAATGTTTAGTCCCAACCCGTTGCGCTCGCTGTTCCAGCTCGCCTCACTACCTCAACAGTTCCTGCCATCGAGTCAGTCACGTATCTAGCCCCCCCCCGCACTGTGTATCCGATTAACGTCACGACGTTTCTGTGAGCGCGTCCCCGTTCAACATGTCCGGGCCGGGACGCTTCACATCCATCCGTTTAATATCGAATCATATGACACAGATGTGTCCAGGGTCATGGCATCCAGTACTATGACCATTGCCGTCACTATGGCTACGTCGGGTACTGCACCATAGCTACGTGCAATACTATGGCACGGCTTCGTCCTGTACTATGGCACGACCATGTCCGTCCTGTGCTAGGATTGTGCTCAGTACTGTGGGCAATTCTATGGTACGGCTGCGTTCAGAACTACGGTGCACCGTTGTTCAGTAGTATGGTGCTGTCATGTCCAATGCTGTGTCGTCCTGTACACGGCTCCGTCCAGTCGTCCGGTACGATGGTTCGGTATGGCTCGTCCAGTCTACGGTATGGCTTGGCTGCGTCGTTCGATATTATGGTACATCCAGGACTATCCTATGACTACGTCCTATCCTATGGGCACCTCTGATTCTAGGGAAACGTTTAATCTTATGGGTACGTCCGCTACTATGGATGCATCCTATCCTACAACTATATCCTATGGCTGCGTGTTATCCTATGCAAAGTCCAAGCCTATTGGTATGTCGCTCGATCCTACGTCGTCCAATCCTATGTCAACGTTCGATCCTGTGTCAACGTTCGATCCTATGTCGTCGATCCTATGTCTACCTTTGATCCTATGCCAAAGTCTGATCCTATGTCGTTTGATCTTATATCGCTCGAACCTATATGTGTCATTTGATCCTACGTCGCTCGGTCCTATGTCGTTCGATCTTATGCCGCTCGATCCAATATCTGTCATTCGATCTTATGTCGCTCGATCCTATGTCATTTGATTCTATGCCGTTCAAACCTATTTCATTCGATCCTATGTCTACGTCCTGTGCCGTTCAATCCTACGTCGTCCTGAACTGTACTATGACCGCTGCAGTTTCGTCCAATCACAGCCCACAATGTCCTAAGTGCGAGTGCGTCCACACCGCACTCTTTTAATCACTTATGGGAGGTTGGGCACACCGTCGCTGCGCTCGGCGGCAACTGCCCAGTTATCCCAACAGGGGGAACTCCCGAAACCGTCGTAATTACATCATGGAGCAGAACAAACTCATGCAATCTATAACAACAAAGCTGATCAGCATTCACCTTCACGAGGTGACCGGTATCAATCTCAAAGAGCGCGTGATGCAAAAAGTGTTAAATGAGCTCAATTTTCATCACGTAAAAGGTGAGACTCGCCACGTGTAAGCCAAATATCTGGCCAAGAAAATCGCGAATCGTCCCGGCAGCGGACTCAATCGCCCCGAGGAGTATCTCGATGAGTTGTTATGCAATGCAAACCACGTAGCATGCAAAACGTGGTTGCTCGACGACAAAAAAACGCTACGGCAAAAGCGGAAAGGGTGAGCGGTACGAATTTGAAATTATTTGTTATCTGTGAAAATTAAATTTACTAAAACAAAGTTTGTAGTGCTTGTATCGTAGCTGCAGGCATCGCGTACGCAAGAAATCGTAAAACGGAGGCTCATTTTGTCTAGGGGTATATCAGGTGTGGAATGCAGCCACCAAAAAACGAAAGAACGCTGAGATTGACGACGAAGATTACCATGATAACTTCAATTCTGAGCTGTTCGAAAAATGGTTCCGGAAACTCTGGGGCGTGCTCCAAGAAAAGCACGGAGGGGGGGGGCAATATATGCATGGACGGAGCCTAAGAGGCAGACCAACAAGTCGCCAACGACCAAGTCGACAAGAGCTTGGCTGGAGATTTTTCTCGATGGGATTGGCACAGTATTATTTTGCTAATTGTTTTTATACTAACAATTATGTAGCCCCGTTGCATTACAATAGGACTGCCAACAGAGACGTGCTCTGCAAGCTGGCAAGACTTAACAAGCCAACACCCATCTACGAGGCTAACACCATTGCCGTCGAGTACGGGCATCTGCTGTACTACACTCCGCCCTATTAATACCATCCGACTCTCCAACCTATCGAGCTGATCTGGGGACTAGTCAAGAATCGCATAGTGTACAATCCTCATCAAAACGGAGCTGATGATGTTGAGAAAGTGTTGGCAGGCTCACAAGCAGTGACGAAGGAGGAGTGGCTCTCCAGATTTCGCCATGTGCAGGGCGTTGAGGATGGGTTTTTGGCGATTGAGCAGTAGAAAGCCAGACACTCTATAATTGCATACTATTCCCCCATGAGGCCAAATCGACAAGTTTTGTCCAAACTGCTCTTTTTTTTTAGATAAGCATATGATTTGACCTCTAGTCCAATCATAGAGCTCTATATTCGTCAACCCCTTTCGCTTTACATGCCTTAAATTGAGAGGCTGTTTTGAAGGGCCCGTAGCTCATCCAGGGCTTCGAATTGGTCAAAATTAACACCAGAATCGGTAAACACGCAGTTTTACCCTATATCTAAATGTTGATATTCTCTGGTTATTTATATCCAGAGTTTTAGGTGGGTTCCAGACCCCTCGTGAATCCTGTATAAACGCATTTTTGGATACATTTGTAATTTCATGATATGTTGATGTATTTAAATAGCCTACTAAATGAACCTAATACTTTATAATC
Source organism: Phytophthora chlamydospora (assembly GCA_012295415.1). Lineage (NCBI taxonomy): Eukaryota > Oomycota > Peronosporomycetes > Peronosporales > Peronosporaceae > Phytophthora > Phytophthora chlamydospora. Next base: position 589 of record JAABLK010001024.1, on the reverse strand, counting down.
GCTCAAAACCGATGCCGTATGGGGTGAATGTTGACCCAACCGGTGAAGAACGACATTCGGGCAACATGCTAATGGAGTGACAGTGGAGTAACATTAGAGTAACAATCAATAGTTGAGACAAGCTGCGGTTACTGTGAAGAGACACATCAAGCTCGGATGAATCTGCAACTTGCTTTTTGATACATGTTTCCTGTTATTATTCTTTGGACAGACGGTTGTCTCTAGTGTTATCGCAACTATTGTTCGAGAACGTACTTCTCCAGCACTGAGTCATCCAGCAGTGCGATCATCCAAGGTGCTGTTTGCAGCTCAATCATGGAGAAACTGTTGGCCAGCAGGGCCGCTCGAGTCTTTCTCGTCTCCAATAAAAAGAATGATCCGTCTCCTTGGATGTCTGGGTTCAATTCTCTGTTACGAGGTGAAGACTCGGCTGTTGTGGCGGAGCGGGTCTCGCGAAATTGCTGACGCGAGTCCGGCTTAGCCATCGGTTGCCCGGACTGCCGACTATTGGGGGGGGGGTTACTCCGGTCGGCCGTGGGGTCGCTGATCTTGTCACCTTGTGTACCCGTCGGCATGGGCGGTTACGCTC
>JAABLK010001023.1:0-12241 GCA_012295415.1 Phytophthora chlamydospora | reverse complement strand
CGTCTTGGCGCAGTTCTGGCCGGCGCGGTCGCTGGCTGACAGTAGCAGATGCACCGAGTAGCGCGTGATCATGGCGACGACCAGCATGATGGCGTTGCCGAGTAGCCAGCCACTGGATGCGATAGCGAAGGGCAGGGCGAGCGTGCCGGAGCCCAGGATGGTGTTGGTCAATGTGAAGGTGGAGCGCCAGAGCGAGCTGGCACGGTGCTGCGGTTCCGTCTGCGCCGTCTTGGGCATGTCGATAGCGTAGGACGGCTCGGCCAGCACGTAGTCCGACTCCTTGGCGGACGAGGTGCACGAGCTGGCCACGTACTCACCCATGGACATGTCTTGCTTGTAATGGAGTGCTTGGCCTTGAGTCTCTGTTGAAGAGGAAAATGAAATGTGAGATTTAGTACAGGATTCCGACAGCTAGTGCTCTCCTGGTTTCGCTTTGAGTGGTTTTCTGATGAACCTCTCTCGCTGCAACTGCACACGTCACGGTGTGACTCACACGAAGGCCTAAAGAATTGCTGTCTTTAATTTTATTTGGCGGATCGACCGATCGCTGTCTGGACTTCTCCATGGTGGAACCAAGGAGATACGTGTTCCTCGGCAATTCTCACAAAGAGATCACAGATTTTCTCACCAGTAGACCGTCAGGTCTGGGGGCCTGTGCTTGAGCGAGTGCCATTTTGAGTTTGGCGTCGTCCGGACAGGCACGTGTTGCAGAAAGTTGTATCGAAGTCAAGGGTGTTGGAATTCAGCAACACTTGCCGGAGGTGCGGCCTGTCGCGGTCGCACGAAGCATGAAGCATGAAACGCTCATGAGCCATGGTTGTAAAATTTGGTTAAGTTATCAATATCAACACCTCCGTCTGTCGTTCCGCCACTTCCACGGCAACAGTTTTTCCCTCAACTCAGTTGGCATGATTCAGTAACGGCAATAGTTTTCAGCTTTTCCTTCAAACAGGCAACACCGTGGACAGAGCGCTCTGCGTTTGTTGATACTTTTTTTTTCTTTGGTGCTTTGGTTTCTCTTTGGCTATGGTACGACTTGACATTATCAACAATCGCTCGCTCTCGCTCTTCGTCGCCCTCGCTCTCTACGGGTCAGCGAACTGCTCTCCAGCGTGGTGCTGGCATATCTCCGTCTTGCTGACGCAAATCAGTGGCAAAAAAACTATATTGTCTGGTCGCTCGCCAGCCCAGCCCTCGACTAAATGGTACGTGTGTTCTGTTCTGCACCTGCTCAACATCGAAGACAGCGCACCTGTTAGACAACTTCGTATAGTAAACGTCGAGAAAACGCTGACACACTCACCCGTTGAAGATGCGTCTCCTCCAGCTGATGCGGCTGAGCTGGTACTGCCCGTCTGCATCAGTAGGCCTTCCACTGAAGACGAACCCGGTCTCCCCAGCCTCATACTGTTGCCATCATTGTGTGTGTCAGACTGAGCATTGGCCGCTCGACCTCGGCTACGGCCACTACCTGACGCACCTCGTGATATTCCACTCGGTTGGCCCGTACTTGTTGGATGTGACTTTTGTTGTTGTTGTTGCTGCTGCTGCTGCTGGTTGGAGGCGTTCGAAGCTGCAGCAATTGCCGCAACAAGTTGCTGCTGCTGCTGGTGCTGCTGCTGGAGTTGCCGCTGCTGAAGCTGTTGCTGGAGTTGCTGATGCTGCAGATGTGCTTGCTGCTGGGACTGCGCGGTCTGCGGCATCGGGTAATAAATCGCCTGCTGCTGCAGGATCTGGTTTCCGACGAGCTGGTACCCAGGAATGCCTGCGCTAAACGCGCTGCTCTGAGTATTCAGCGCCTGGTACTGCTGCTTGATATTCACTGATTGCTGGCCTCCGTGAGCGCGCATCTGCTGCATCTGTGCCTCCAGCTGAACCTGAGCAGCTCTGGCCTGTGCATTCGCAATAGCTTGGGCCTGAGCATGAGCTTGCGCGTGAGCTTGGGCCTGTGCATGAGCTTGAGCTTGTGCATGCGCTGACTGCTGCCGGGACTGCGACGAGGTCATCTGCTGCATGCTCATACCTTGAGACATATGCTGAGGAATAGCGAACGACCCAGCCAAGTACAAGTTCGGGTCCGCAAACATGGCCGATGCTGCATTGCTGTTCTGTACCAGCAAAGTAGCCGCTTGTTGGCTCGCAGACGTCACTGCTGCTGGCACTCTGCTTGTTCCGTTGACCGCTGCTGATACGGCCGCAGTCAGAGCGGCTGTCGACGTCGGCGTGACTGTTCTGGAAGTAGTTGCAGTAGTTGTAGTAGATGTCGCGCTGGTTGCTGCGCTGTCCGACGTGGGAGTTGATGCAGCAGACGTTCGTCGACTTGCCGCACCGCCGCCGCTTACAAGCAGCGACGACGTAGTTCCAGCTCGCCGCATGGTCCGGAACTTGTCCTTGAGCTGCACGTTGGATCTATCGTTGAACTGCGGGCCTAGCTCCTTGTCTATGAGAATGAGCGACCACACGTTCCTCTGGCCGTTGTACTTCTTGACGCCTTCCAACAACGCTCGCTCTTCTGTCGCTGAAAATGGCCGGTATTTGCGGTGGTTCTTGCGGTTTTCCGTGTACGCGGCCAGCTCGGGTCGAGTCTTGATAAGCGTTCGCCACTTGTCCTTCAGGTCGACTCCGCTGCGTCCATGGAACAAGTGCCCTAGATGAGGATCCCGGAGGATGGAGCTCCACGGACAACTGTCGTCTGCATATCGCTGGACTCCCAGCACCAAAGCGGTCACTTCGTGCGGACAGTATTTCCGCCGCTTGCCCTTGACTCGCTCTCCTACATTTTCACACGCGAATTCCGGCGAGTTCCGAGGAAACGCGTAGCCTCCTCCTGCCGTGGCGCCTCCTGCTGTTGCCGCTGCATTTGCGGCACTCGTGGCAGCTTGGGCTGCTGCCGAGACCAAATTGTTCGCCGTTGCACTTTGCCCTAGCGTGCCCGACGCAGTGCCAATGGTCTGAGGATATTGAAGAGACTGCTGCTGCTGCTGCTGCTGCTGCATCTGAGCCTGCTGCTGCTGCTGGAGCTGCTGCATCTGAGCTTGCTGGTGGAGTTGGTGCTGGTACTGTTGTTGCTGCTGCTGTTGCAGCAGTTGCAATTGCTGCATCTCGTTCTCTTCCTTTAGCTGCAGAATGCGCGCTACTGATTGTTGCTGCTGCTGCTGTTGCGGCTGCGCGGCCGAGGCCGTTGCCGTTTGCTGCTGCTGGCCACTCACGCCGACCGTGCTGGCTTTGGCTGGCGGTCGCGGCATTGTGTAGACGGAAAGCGAGTCTGAAGCCTGCAACATGGGTACCCAGCAAGGCAAAGGTAAGGCGAAGAAAGTTAGAGAGGGCGCGAAAAAAACTCGGGTAGTTAAACCAAGGCCGGCCTCACCTCAAGTCACTTGCCCCTTCCCGCGGTGGCGGTTCTGTCTCGGGTTGTGGGCTTCTGCTCGAAGAATGCCGCTTCAGTCACCTATACACCGGCAGCGTCCCCTACTCGTTGGTCACTGGCGGTGGTTGCTTTGTGAGCAAGGTGCAGCGTTGAGACACTGGTCTCTTTCACTCTCTCTCCCCTCTCGCCGTTTCTGGGGCAAGCCAGCCGATTGCCTAAATATACCGTGCCGTCCTCGCACGGGTTCTGGGCCACAAGAGGGGCAACAAGAGTTGCTGCCTTTTGACGCAGCGCCACACGCGTCCTGGCCTTCTGGGGGAGGCCGGATGCCAACACAAAAAACACAAGGTGCGCTGTCAGTCACTGAGACACAATTGCCGTTTTGCCACTCCTGCAACAACCGAGCGAGTTGCCGCTGCTTTTTTTGCGCCAATGGATTGTCGAGACCGGATTTACCTTTTCCAGTTGCTTGGCTCGGGAGGCAAGTTGCCTTTTGGCGCCCTCTCGCTTCGGAGCTGCAAATTTGTACTGCGGCGGACTGGCGCGCGCGCAGCCTCAAAAGGCTCTTTTGTTGGCGTTGAGCTGCGAGGAGGGGGGGGGAGACGTGGCGGCAAGAGTGAATGTCAATGGCCGAACTCGAAGTGAAAAAAGCTCACCCAGCTGGCAGGCGCAGCAGCACACGTGTCGGTCGAGCCCAACGCAGTGCGCCGCCTCGACCGAGCAGAGCGGATCCGTACCGGGAGGAAAGCTGCGGCTCGCTGGAAGGCTTGGGCTGGTGGTGAAGCGAGGCTGCCTTGCCGGCGGGCGTGTCGTCTGCTGCAAGTTGCCGCTCGAGTTGAGTTGCCGCGCGCTATCGGGGGCTCCGGCGTTTGAAAATGTCGGGAGAAAGCCCCTACTCGCTGTCCGGCACCGGAGGCGCCTCTCCGCTTACAAATAGCAAGTGTACATGCTGTGGTCTTTCCAGTACGAATGACGAGAATTGATTGGTCCGGAAAAGGTAGGGGCAGGGGAATCACAGCCGCAAGACGGGTCCCTCTTAAATCCGATCACCACCGGTTCAACATCGAAGGACGGCAAGATGGGGATGCCGGCGACGATGGCGACGGCGGCGGCGATCTTGCCACTGCTGGCAGCCGCGCAGCAGGCCACTGTTGCTCTTGACGATGAGACGGACGCCGGCGTAACGTTCTCGGAGACGATCGCGCACCTTGGCGGGCTGCGCGCGCTGGGCGGCGCCGTGCTGCTGCTGGCGCTGGCGTATCTTGCGCTGGTCGAGTGGCTGCTGCCGCGCGGCCGGCGGCTGCACCAGTTCAAGGCGGCTCCGCGGGGCCAGATAAAGTCAGCGCACAGGCGTGAATGAAAATGGCGCATTTGGGGGCGAGGAGCTCGGGGCAGCGAACGCGTGGCGGCATGAGGAGCTCTCTTCAAGCGTGGACAACGTGTCCGCGACACGTCAAGACAAGTGCAGGTCGCTACGATAGATCAGGCGGCTGCGTGGGTATAGCTGGGCGAGCCGCTGAACCGATAACAAGTTGAAAACGAGTCCGCCCGAAGCCATGTGCGGTTTGCTGGATGGATGGAGTTTGTTTTTGATCTGCGCTGCTGACAACGTCATTATCAGATCGCAATGGCGGCAGCTGCCCACGATAGTGGGGCTCACGGCAGGCAGCGTCGGCTCCACACAACCGGCAACCCCGTTGGGTGGGCTTACAGGTGTGACGACTGTCGACTCGGTCTGCGTCGTGTCGCTTCCGCATCAGTTTTTCGACTATGGCGCCCTCGATCCGCGCTCGACCGCGACGTGTCGGGCATGGTGCCGCCAAAGCGTCGCATCCACGAGGACGCCTTGAAGGGGGCAAACTGAAGCTGAAGCACGATGTCATGCAGAAAGGGCAGAACCTCTGCAGGTACCTTGAAGGTCTCCACTGAATGCCATCCGACGCATTTCTACCAATCCCACTCGTCGTCACATCGAATATCATCCAATCGTGGCGCGTTTAGACGACCTTTCGGTAAACGGTCCACTGTAGCCATCTTGCCCGCGGTACCTGCTCCGGTGTCTAGGGGACTGCAACCGGTTCAACCAAAGCCACCCACGTCAAGCGTGGACTCGGTTACAGATTAACTCCGCGCCCACGTCACGAGCGACCAGGGGCTAGTGCTGAACAGCTTCAACGCTCGCACCACGAGATGCAGCCCCTTGGGCTCAAAGCAGCACGTGCGGCTCACAAGCCCCAGTGCACGACTTCCTCGGGCATCATCGCAAGGGAGTGTTTCTTGACATGATAACTCGCTGCTCGCTCGCTCGCAGAAGAACAAATTCCAAGGGCGCAGACGTCGCCTTCCGACTCAACTGCGCTACCACAGGTGCTTTCCACCACACAGCACACGTCGATGACGCGTCGGATATTGCTTGGTTCATTATCCGCACCAAGATTACCCAGTACTATTTCAGCATCGAAATGGCTGCATCATGAAGAACGACCCACTTCACTTTCACGTATCGGTCACGCCACGGTGGTGAAGCCGTGATGACCTCTCTCATTGATGCTAGCCCTCTTCTCGAACAGGAACAGCACGACGTCAATAATTTCGTTCGCATTTGCAACCGTCAACGAGTACACTTACACAGATCATTGATGTTCCCACACCTCGCCAACGCTCGCTAAATTGCCAGACGAGCATCATCGTTCAGTGTCACCAGTCGTCAATGAGTAGTTGCGAACCCACCAACTCTCTTCACTTGAACGTTACGACTGGGATTTGAAGTCCCAACAGCTTTCAACCTGACTTCACTGCAACGTCGAATCTGGATTCCTCGCCTGTAGCAATACGTATAGGTAGCTAGCAGATACGGTAAGTCCTCTAGTTAATCAACTTATTTCTTCTTCTTCTCTTCACTTGAACGTGGTTCTCGAATTTCCAACACTTTTCACGAAGGGCAACAAAGTGCAAACTCAAATTCTTGGGAAAACCAACCTTTTCAACTCGAAGGCACTACCACCTGCACGCCTCACGTCTTCATAATGCCACGAGTGACGTCCTTGCTCGTTTCCCAGATCGTGAAAGACACAATCTTGTCGCTCATCGCGTACTGCCGCAGGTCTTTCGGGAAGTTGACTCTCTTGACATATCAAATGGTAGGGAGATTTCATCACCCAGTTTGGGTAAGATAGTGTCCGCCAACTTCTACAGCGAATCAAATTAATCAATGCTGTCGTCGTAGAATCAGAACAAGAAGACCGACGTGTTCGAGGTTGATTGTATTAACAATGCATTTGAAAAGTGAAGTCTTTGGCGCCAAGAAGAGAGGAGAGCAGGCGCTACTTTGTGACACAAAACCTTCAAGTTGAAGTGAAATGGTTTCAGTCTTTTCTGTTTCAATGCAGTATGCCGCATGTGCTATCGCCGTCTTACTTCGCCGCACCGTAGCGCTCCTCCTCCGCGTAGTAGTCTGTGAACCCCACAACGTCCTTGACGTGTTCAAAGTCACTGAGCAGCTCGTTCAGACCAGCGCTGGGGGTCGCGTTGACGCCACTAGCGGCCGTTGTCGCAGCCGTTGTCGCGGTCTGGTTGCGCAGCTCCACGAGAGCCTTCTCCATGACCTTGATGGTAGCGTTGAGCAGCGTCACCGGGTACAGTGCGACCTTGTATCCGATCTCGTGCAGCTCTTCAGGCAGCAGCACGGGCGTCATCCCCATCTCGACCATGTTGGCGAGCTTGGGGCCAGGCACCTGTTCGCAGAAGGCCTTCATTTCTTCTACAGAGCGCGGCGCCTCGAGGAACGTGATGTCGGCGCCCAGACGCGCGAACTCCTGGCAGCGGGCAATGGCCTCCTCGAGCGAGTCAGTGGCGCGCGCGTCGGTGCGGGCCAAGATCACGATGTCGAAGTTGCCTTCGCGACGCGCATCCACGGCAGCTCGGATGCGAGCGAAGGCCTCTTCACGGTCCACGACCGCCTTGCCAGCCGTGTGGCCACATCGCTTTGGGGACACTTGGTCTTCGATCAGAATACCAGCCATGCCAGCCTGCGCGTAGCCGGCCACCGTGCGCTTGACGTTCATGGCGTTGCCGTAACCCGTGTCGCCGTCGCCGAGGCAGGGGATGCTCTTGAGCGACGAGCACACGGTCTGCGCACTGCGCACCATCTCGCCGTACGACAGCAGCTGCGTGTCGGGCACGCCGTGGACGGCCGACACGCCGTAGCCCGTCATAAAACACGAGTCGTAGCCCGCGCGCTCGATGAGCTTGGCAGTGAGGCCGTCGTGGCACCCCGGCATCATGACGAGCTCGTCTCCGTTGATGAGTTCGCGGAGGCGAGCGACACGCTGCGGCTGCGTGGTGGTGGACAACATCGCTTCTTGGGTGGGCGAAGCTGGGGCTGTTGGGGACGTGCAGGAAGTTGCACTGCGCACTGGACGGCAAATTGAGGAATAACACGACATATAATACTTGATGCGTCTATCCGAATGTTTACACTCAGTCGGTGTTTGCACAATATTTATGAAAAAGTCTCGGTGTTGAGGCGCGACAAGTGCTGCATGCTGAGATGCAACAGGAACGCAGCAGATGAGCCTTCGTCAACGACAAAGTTACATCATCCCCGGGTCAACAGGGCAACATGCATGCAAGATCCTAGTCTGTCCAGAAGATGCCATCAGCATTCCTTTTGTCCGATGAGTCTGATCGTTTGGTGCTGTGAAAACGAACTTCTGGTTGCTGAGTTGTCAATGTCTACTCGCCCTGTAGCATTCTCACTAACTTCGCTGCACTAGGTCGTTGAGCTGGGTCTTGTTGACAGCATGCCGCACCCACGCGGCGGATCCGAGGCGGACAGTCCTCTGAGAAGCTCGGGCGGAGAGTTCCTGACATGACCCGCTGCAAGATGCGGAAGGGCTTCTCCTTCTTGCCTTCAGCTGTTACGACGTCGTCGAATGGGATCTTGGATGTGTCCAGCTCGGACAATACCACGCCAAAGGAGTAAATGTCCGCTTGCTCGGTGTATCGCTTGCCCTCAAGGACCTCTGGAGCCGTCCAGTAGGGCGTCCCAACGCCTGCTGTCATGGTGTTATCCAGTCGTCCTCGACTCACGCCAAAGTCAATCACCTTCGCTTCTAACTGCTGGGTAAGCAAGACGTTCCTGGACTTGAGATCGCGGTGAATGATCGGCGGCGAGTGGCCGTGGAGATACTCGAGAGCTTGCGCGATACCTACTGCCATGTGAATCTTGACCTTCGCCCACGACAGCAGATCTCCGTTCGACTGTAAGTATTGCTTCAGATCACCACGCGGGAAATACTCAGTCACCATGGCCAGGTTGTTCAAGCTGTTCCAGGATACGCCAATGAACCTGCTGATGTTCGGGTGCTCCAGACTGGCGTTCAGCTCGATCTCCTCCGCGAACTCGTGGACGTCTTCGGCGGTGTGCTTCCTGGTTTGGAGTAGGCGCTTTGCAGCGACTTGCTGACCCGCATACTCACACAACCAGACTTCACCAGACGCTCCTTTGGAAAGCACACTCGTGAACGACAAGTTTTCGACCGGAATTCGCTTCCCAACGAGAAACTTGCTGCCAAGAAGCACCTTCAACGTCGAATTCGATCCGTATTCGTGACTCAATCCGAGGGGAAACTGAATTGTCAGGTCCGTGAAGTCGTCGCTGACTGGCAACGTCGGTCGGGGATTCGAGCTACTGCGGTGGTCGAAGCACCTGGGCGGAGACGATAAACTGGACTGGTAAGGAGCTGGGCTCTCGACCAGGTCTTCCGCTGCTTTTTGAGTGCTTTGACGACGCTTCCTCATGCAGTAAACACCCACACAAACAAGAGCAAGGATCACAAGGCTGCCGAGAATGATCGGGATCAACAGCAGCAAGTTGAATGTGGCCACCGAATCGATTGCAGCTTCTGGGTAATCCTCGACGAGCCACTGCGAGACCCAGTCGCTTCCTGTGACAACCTGCATCTCTGCCTTGATTTCATCCGTGATATCATTCGTTCTGTAGCAAGGGAACGCCACTGCGCCGTAGCCTCCGTTTTCTGAGTCACTAGGGCACTCGCCATAGCTCGGCTCGTTTGCCAAGCTCACCGCGTGAACAGCCATCACGACGTACGAAACATTTTGGTCATCCCAGGCGTGTTTAGCCACGCGAGGCACGGGAGCAATCGAAGGGTTCCCGCCGATGGCCCACATTGAGGCATGGTACGTCGTGTCGTCCTGGAAATCCTCGACGACACACTTGGATGCGTTGCCCATCTGATAGCCATTGCAGAACAAGCTGGAATACGAGAGACTACCGCTCGGCTCCGTGCAGTTCATCGCAATACAGCCAGAGTCCTCGAACTCGTCCACTGTGAGCGCCAAGTCGGCCATGGAGTGGCCCCCTAGCGTCCAGAACTGGACGGCCGAGTTCGTGGACGTGATCCCGAAGCCCGAGTCCCAGAGCACCGCAAGCTGAGCGAGACCTGGCAGTTTACTCCAGTCCAATTCCAAGTCGGCGAGGCGGCTTAGAACAGCATCAGGAACCGCGTTGAGAGTAAGTTGGTCGGCAACATCGTTCGCTTTCGCTCGATGGTAAAGCTGTCGAGCGATATCCGAACTCGAGCCGTCGAAAGCCATGGAATCACTCGAGCTGGACGACATGACGGGAACTTTGTCTTCGACAGGAGCGGACCTTTGTCAAGTGGACTCAAGGCTCCACGGTCTTCACCATGCACACACACACTTGTATCGCAGAATGAAACACCAGATGATGAGGGTTAACCTACCTGATGTTATCCTGTTGATCTTGTACCGAGAACACACGCTTTCGTCACCCAAGAACCCATTTCACATTTACCCGATTCAACGTCTCGCAAGCTTAAAGGAAAAGCTGGTCATTCTGTAAGGGGAGCCAAAGCTCCTGTGTACTGGTTGGGAATAAACGGCAACAACACTCGTCAGACTACGGTAGAATGCTGCCTTGTCTTGATATGAAGCCGCCTATAATACAGGAGAGGACGACTGGGCGGCCTACTTCCCCTTCAAAGAAGTACGTAGTCATCCTCGTCGTCCTCCCCAGCAGCAGACGCCGCCCCCGACGCACTGGCAAGTTCATCCTCGTTCATATCGTCGCCCGAAAGGCATTCCGCCATAAGTAAATCCCCTCCGCTTGCGGCGTAGTCAGGACGGTGTGCGGCGACCGAAAACGGGCACATGCCTCCGTCGGCCTTGACCTCATCGTGGAGAAGGCGGACACGCCGCTCGAAGTCTTCGTAATCCGCGCGATTCTCGCACAAAAAGCCCAGCGCCAGCGACGGATCGATGCCGTTCACGTTCATTACCAGCGGGCGAGACGAATGGACCGTGCGCAAATGTGTCTGTCAATTACAACAACAGCAACGAGTTAGCCAGGCACAGGGAGGAATGCATCGATAGAGCCTACGTACCGCTGTGGGGAAGGCCGCGTTGAGTTCTGGCGCAGGATGCACGTCGTGCGGATCCAAGAGGTGCAGCTGGTCCTGCTGCGTGCCGACGAAGTAGACCGAGTGTCCCTTCTTGCCTCCAATGATGCCTACGCTCTGCGGGAACGTGAACGTCTTCTCGATGGCCGGCACGTAGCGTTCGTTCAGCTGGTCCAGTCCGAGTCTCAGCGGGATGAGGATCAGCAGTGCCGTACTCCAATCACTGCTGTCTTCAGTGGTAGGCGGATGCAGCAATGGGTCGTAGAAGTCTGGTTTCTTTCCGTCATCTTTCGGAGCCTCAGGCTTCTTCTCCTTCTCGTCCTCCAGATGCGAGACGCAGAGTCTCGTCACGTCGTCCGTGTACACCACTCCTTCCTGGGGCACGTACATGGCCAGATCCCCACCGAACTCTCGTCGATGCAAGTTCACCAGGTCGCGCAGTACCAGCGCCGCTGTAGTGGGGCCGTACCACTCGCCCGGCAGCTTGTCGTACTGCATCCCCAGCTTGACCATGTGGTGGATGGAGTAGCGGCACTGCAGGTCGGGCGAGTCCGCGAACCACCTGAGCAGCTTCACGTACGGCTCAGGCAGCCGCGCGTCCACTTCAGCCTCGAACAGCGCTGGAAGACGCCAGTCCCGACCTAGAAGCCGACGTTGCAGAGCTTGACCCAGCAGCATCTGCGCCGAGCGGAGCATACAGCCCCAGCCCGCGTCACTGGTGAAGTCGTACGGCGTCATCTGAGGGAAATCCCTGCGGTACGTGAACCAGAGCACAGCCTCGAAGCTCTTCTTGTAGGCGTCAAAGTCTGCAGCTGCTACATCGTCGTAGCGTCTTCCTAGAAGCCAAACGGGCGAGCTGAGAGCTGCGGAAGGCGCCACGTCCAGCGCTGAGATGCCGTGTGCGAACTGCGCCATGCGACCCACGAGGCCTCCACCCAGTTCCCACGCGGCTTGGCCCAGCACGTCCCACAAGGCGGTGGGGTCTAAAGTCGCAGCCAGCGTGGATGCGCGCGACGTCTAATTGACGCGCGGAAAACCTGCGCTGATTGTAGAGACGACGCGCAACTCGGTCGAGAAGGCGTGGAGTGTGGCGTGGCGTGGAGAGAGGGGATACACGCGGCGAGAGGAGAAGGTTCCTCCCGACGATCGGGTTCAATATCGAGGAATAGCGAGCGGAAGAAGCGGCGTCTGATAATCGATAGGGTGGAGTGATCGGAATAGACGGGGATGGTGTGTGACACATGGATTGGGTTAGTGTGGCGCACACAGACTCCTCATTTGCAGCCATCCCGTGGTCCAAAGGCTCAATGGCTCGCACGGGGGACGAGACGGCGCGGCACGTGCTGTCGTGGCTGAGGCGCCTCCGGCCGTGCAGCTGCCCATGACGACGGCGATCTGCGGGATGCCCATGGCCGACATATTGGCCTGGTTG
>JAABLK010001022.1:0-12262 GCA_012295415.1 Phytophthora chlamydospora | reverse complement strand
CCCCTAGCGCCAGCCTTATGCGTGCCTATCAACTCCCTCCCGTTGGATAAGAAGATCGATAAGGTGAAACCTGCTTTGAAGAGCGGGCGAAGCCGACAGTGTTAAGAACCCTGTCTTTTCAAACCTACTAACCACATGTACTCTCGTCCAACAGCGCAACAGCTGCCTCTAGATGTTTAGATTCAGTCATTGTTTTGCACTGCCCCCCTTCATCGTCACCCTCGTCGTTGGCGTCTTCCAGCCCCTGAACAGCGCGCATTGGTGCCTCAAGCGCTTCGTCCAGGATTGGCGTCTTCTCAGAATGCTGGAAGATCGATCCGAAGATCTCTTTTGATTGGATAAAACTGACCTAATGAGCAGCGGTCATTCGCTAAAAAAAGTGCTGTCATACGACGGTAGTGAATCGGTGTACCGGACTCCGCAAAACTAATCGCACTAAACTGTGCAGACTTTCGTTGATTATGCGGCAGCCGCAATCAGCCTCGGGTTCTGTGATTGGCCAGATCCAGCGCGTCACGCGCGCTCAGATTGGCTGAACGAGGCGCGTCGACGCACCACCGGGCTCGATACAGGCCCCTCTATGCACTGCAAGGCTGACCACTTCAGTGCATAGAAGCTGTGTGCTTCAAAAATCATCGACCCCCCTAAACCAGCAACTGCGCAACTTCAATACGCTTTCAGCAAGGTCGCGCTCGCTCACGGGCGCCCGCATGGAGGTTTGAGTTTATATGCTCGGTCGAGCGCGCGAGACTACATTTTTGGGCGGATGAAGCAGCAACCGCGCGTTGCGCCTTGCGCGTGGAAGGCCCGCCGTGTTTTGCGCACGAACGCTTGCAGTCCAGAAGGCCGTTTGGAGCTTCAATACATATCTGGTCCAGGATGGGCAAGTCTGACGATCTGCAGACGAACGCGCATCCTTCAGCCGTGATTAATGCCGTCAGCTCCATCGCGCTGCTGGTAACGTCTTGGTGTTGGTCTTGATGCCAACCAAGGGGGTTGTCCATGTCGTGATGCCCCATCCTCGCTAGCCGTGTCAAGCCATGTGTCCGTCTGACGGCATTGAAGCCGCTGCCTGGCACGTCTGCTGTCGAAAGTGATGTTGTTGTCAACGATATCCTATTTACAACATTTAAGTGTGGGGGCGTTCGCTTCCGAACGGCCCCACTGCTTCCTTCAGCAAACTAAAATACTTCGCACTCAAAACCAACTCCACCACCACAGAGCCTCCGACCTTATAAACAAATCAACCTCCTCGGACGCTCTCCGCTTAGGAGTCCTTCATGAGCTCCAGCACGGCGCTGAGCTCCTCGCCCGTGAACTCGGGCGGCACGGGGTTCATGCCGCTGGCGGACGAGCCGTTGCTTCCGTAGCCCGACTGCGTTTGCGCCTGCTGGGGTGGAGACTGGTGCTCTCCGTGCGGCGATGAGGTGTACTGGCGATTCACGTCGTCTTGCCGCATGGTCTGCTGTACATACTGCGGCTCCGACGAGGACATGAACGACGTGGTGGTCGACGTCGGCTGGTACGAGCTCACGTACGACGAGTACGGCACCTGGGCCGACACGTAGGAGCCCACCGAGGCGTAGCTCGGGCTGCTAGACGTGGTCATCTCCACGGATCCGGCTGCCGTCGAGTCGTAGTAGCGGTGCGAGGATGTCGGCGGCAGGTGGGTCAGCGGGTGGAACGAGGAGCCCAGCAGGCCGCTGCTCGGCATCCCCACGGACTCCGACGGGAACGCCCGCGTCGGGAAGGGCAGCCGCGGAGCAGCTTGGGATTGTGTCCGGTCGTCCAGGAACGACTTGGGCGCCAGGACAGAGCCGCCCGACATCCGACGGAAGTCGTTCTCCTCTCGTTGCTGCTCCTTCTGCATCATCATGAGAGTTGACGGCGCCGGTGGCATGCTGCCGTACATGCGGCTGCGGTCCTGCTGGTAGAAGTCGTCGGCCATGACGGAAGGCTGCGAGAACTCGGCGTGTCTTGCCTCGGCCTCGGTCTGCAAGGCGCCCATGGGCGACGGCATAACGCGCGAGGAGTTCTTGGGGCTCCTGTCGACGTTGCTGTTGTTGACGTTCTCGTCGAAGCCCTCAGCCACGCTGCTGTGCAGCTTCTGGTGCTGCACGTACTCCTTGTAGTTATCGCAGGCCCACGAGCAGGCGGGCTCCGTGCAGCGGAAGAGGTTCTGGCCGTCCGGGAAGTGGATGCGCATGTGGCGCTTGAGCTTGGTGCTCGTGTTGAAGCGCTTGCCGCACGTCTCGAAGCAGCACGGGTACGGCCGCTCGCCGCTGTGGATGCGCTTGTGGCGGCTCAGGTTGCCCGACGTGTTGAACCGCTGCGCGCAGCCCTGGTAGTCGCACGCGTAGGGCTTGGTGCCCGTGTGGATGCGCATGTGGCGGCGCAGCGCGAACGAGCGCGGGAACTGCTTGCCGCAGTGCACCTCGGGGCACACGAACACGTCGCGCTTGGCCTGGCGCGGGCTCTTGGCAGCAGCAGGGACGGCAACTTCCGCCTTGACGTCGGTGGTCGTCGACCAGGGCTGGAACACGCTTGACGAGGCAGGAGGATGGGCGGGATGCGCCGCCGCGGGGGATGCGTCCTCCTCGCGGCGGAACGCGGGGAACTTGGGCGCGTAGACAACAGCGGGCTCAGCGCCGCTCACCGCGGGCGACGGCGTCATTTGCATGCGCATGTAGGGCGCGGCGACACTCGTGCTTGTCGGTTGGGAGGTTGAAGTGCAAGAGCGGGCGGGCGCGAGGTGCGCGGCAGGCGGCAAGTCGGGGAATGACAGCGGAGACCCTCGGCGGCAAGGCTGCCGACTCACGTCGCCCCTCATGCTGCAACCGAGCTGTCCAGCCCTGCGCCCTGTCGCTCCGCGAGCAAGACGGCTCTGTTACGATGGGATGACGGAGGGTATTTGATCTGGACAGGTAGGGATATCAGCGATTGGTTAGGATACTCTGCCGTGTAGGTACGTTATTTCAAAGCCATATTGAATTAGACGGGTTGAGATGCAAAGAGGTCAAGCGATGCAGGGTAATACAGAAACAGGCGCATTTAACTTTGCTGTCCCGGCTGTGCGGCCCCGGCGCCCATGCACCCAGGGCCCATTTCGAGGAGCCTTTTGCACACGAACAAGGCCCATTTCCATCAGCGGTCGCTTGCTTGCTCGGTTTGTCAGTCGGTCGTTTGCACGAAGCAGCATGGCGGTGACAGATAACTTCTTTTGGGGTGTGTGGGGGGATTCGATCCGCAACACCAGCAACAAACTGGGTAGTCCACGTACTCCAGCGCGTTGCAAATGCCAGAACACCATGCGCAGTAACAAACAAGGCTTCTCCAGCGCCATCGTTCGGTCCGCTGACAGAAGTACACCAAAGAGGCAGCATGAATCCGATCAATGTCCGTAGACGTAGACCCAGTCTACCGCTCGCGAGGGAAAAATCCTTTCCCGCCCACGGGGATTATCCTTCATTCATAACGCATCCGCTGCAATTTCATGATCGCGCATCGGGGCGAAGGCCCTGCGTAGTATGCAGTGCATCCCGTCGAACTTTTGCAAATATCCGCAAGCCAACGCGCGATGCCGTTCATTCTGGTGGTGCTCGTTAGAAGTGTCAGTGTGCTGAGAGGGTGACAAGAGTACATGTAGCTGCTTTCAAGGAGCAGGTCACCGCGAGGCCACACAGGGCCCATTTCAATTGACACCCATTTGATGCCCCAATTGACGGTTCCATTTGTGTGTCCACACTTGTTCGCCCCGACTATGCGAATCGGAACCACGCCAAAGAAAGGGCACTGAGCGGGTTCAGGTGTCCACAAATCATATGGCTACAATCCTGGTGAAATGCCCGATGATGTGACTTGATTCCGGCCCAACTTCGACTTCGACTCGGTGACCATCAAGCGCTGCTGATCCTCCGCGGCCGGCCAGCATCGGACACCACGTTGCCGCAGGCTCTCGGCGTCAGGCAGCAGCTTCCGTCGCTCTGAGCCGCTTCTGCAGAGACCTTTGCCACCAATGAACCGGAGCGCCACGCGTCAACCTGTTAGCCGCTGCTTGGGTGGATCTAACGTACGCTTGCTTGCTGTCCGCTTTGCGCAAGCAACTCAGGGCAAGGCGCGGACGGACTGCACGGCCATGTCGCCCATTGCTTGACTGCAGTCAGCATGGCCGAGGCTATCCCCCGACAGCAGAGCTCCAGGAAGCCCAGCCTCACCGGAACGCTCCTGAACACTGTTCAGTGAACAGCGAGCGCCGGCAAGCAGGCAGGCAAAGCGTGCAAGCTGCAACATTACGCCTGCTCACACATCGCCGATGGCACCAAAAGGACGATGCAGCCATCTGAGCAGCTATTATCAGGGATGATGGGAGGCGTATCGCAGCGGCGGTGTTAAATGGCCACCACCAGAAACCGGGCTGGCAACGACATCAAAAAGAGTGTCGACACCGTTTCGCGATGGACGTGGCGTCTTCATGGGGGGATACTGCACCTTCCGGCAAGTATAGCTTTGGGATCTGGTATTACGGTGTGCGCTGGTGGTGCGCTACCACCGCTTGGTCCGTTGCGACTCCCTCTATAGTTGACCGAGTTCTACCGTCTATCTCAAAACCTGGCAGCGTGGAAAGCGCCAGACAAAGTGGAGGCCAACGATGCGGTTTCCACCCCACCGAGTATGTCATCGTATCCCACACGGACTATTCCTTCGCCTCCACCAAGGAGTTGAGACAGAATCGTCCGAGACATCATCTTCTTGACCTGGCGCGGATCTGCAAGAGGTGCTTCGACGAAGGGGGCTTCAGTATTCCCGAACTAACGTTCCCAAGTTACTTAAGAAGTACAAGTTAATACAGAAATCTACGAAGGCTTAGTTCGATTCGAGCTGAATTTCATGATCGTGCTAGGCTTCGAAGCGTATTAATGCATCAAGTGCGCAGTTAGCGAGAACTCGAGGCCATCGATGTTTCCGATGAAGTTTCGACCCCGCTCAGCGCCATATCCCACACAGACTGCTCCTTCGCTCCAACCAGGCACGCAAAGCAGAACCGAAGCGCACACTGCTTGACTGCGCCAGTGTCCGACACGTCGACAGTCATTTTCTTGACCACGCTGCACTTCCGGCACATGAAGCGGTCGCAGATTTGACACGCCGCGCCCGAAGCCGCGGAAAGCAGCGCGAATTTGCTAAACGTTTTGCTGCAGGACGCACAGTAGCTTGGTTGTGGAGATCCTGTTTCGCGCTTGGTCTTGTGCTTGATGGACCACGTGAGCTTCTTGATATAAGCGTAGTCGACAACATTCGCCGCGCAGATGAGCGCGTCCGCCGTGAGTGCAGCGTTCACTTGATCCATGATCTTGCCGCCGGGGTCACTGAAGCTCAGGGCATACTTCTCCACCTTCCCAGGGCCTCTCTGGCGGTCGATGAAGCATAAGCTAAACTTTGCACGGATGATTCCAAGATCGCTGAGCTCTGGGGCGTCAGGCAGTGAGATGGAGTGCATCAAGAAGTAGCCAACTTTCTCGCCTTTGGAGTCGTGTGTGAACCCCGTCGCCTCCATGATGAGGTAGTCTCGCATCTGCAGGATGCCTGTAAGCATGGCCGGCCGTTCTCTGACGAACCACTTGATGCCAAGGAAGCGGAATGGATCGTCGGGTGTTGGCTTGCGAATGGTGGCTAGAATCCGAGCATCGTCAAGACGGTCGTTGATGTGCGAGCTCCGCCACTTCCAGGCCTCGTCGGTAGCCGCGAAAGTTCCAAACATACAGTCGTCTAGAGTGCCATCCAGCGTCCCATGCAGAGCCGAGAGAAGCCCACGTCGCTTGGAGTCTTTGGTGGCAATTGACGAGGACAACGAAGCGTCTTCGTCACAACTGCTTCCCCAGTTCTTGATACTCTCAGACATGCTCCGACTTTCAGACGAAGGTGGCCCCTTCCTCCGTAGTTTCCCTAGCTTCTTGAAACTCCCAGTCGACTTGCGTCGTTGAGAATACACGCTCAGTCCATCTTTCGCGCGCATAAATTTCCACGACGATTCTTCAAATGCCGAGCCAGCCGCGAGGAAAGCCTCATTCGCTGCAATGGCTTCGTGCACGACGGTCTCTGCCTCGATGGCCAGTTCGTCTTGCTGTTTCTTGGACAAATTCACCGCTGGGATGGCGTCTTCCGGGAGTGTAAACTTCATGGACCTCGTCGGTCCGACTGACAAAAACAGTTATGACGTCTAGGTTGCCTCGTAGCCAACGGCTTCTTGCAGCTTTTCGAGCCGCTTAGGACGTTGGAGACACGCGGCTTCATTTTGATAAAAAAAACATTCGTAAGTTCTCCAAAACCACTTGATTTGAAAAGCAAATGGTTTGGCGGCAGGAAGTGACAGGAAAACCATGAACCATAAGGTGTTTAACCTGGTGCAGGTCACATGGATGTGCTTGTATCATTATCGCAAGCTTATCGTTTTTGGTAAGACTTGCCCAACTCTTCTTTAGATGGCTCAACTTGTTATAACTTTGATCAAATAAAGGATCGCCGCAAAGTCCGGAAGTCATTAGATTGCTGGTAAGCTCATTAATACGAGGCGCTCGAGGATACGGAGGTTAGCGAACGATGGAAGCTCCTCCAGAGAAGTGAGGACAGTTATCATGCGGCACAAACAGCCGAAGTTGAGAGACGCCACGGCGTCGAACAGGTCAACAACTTGCTCTCCACGTGACTAGACGACAAAAACTGAAGGCTAAACGCTAGTCTTCTTCGACGTGAAAGAAGCATGAGGAGGTGCAAATTTACAGAAACTCGAGCCTGGTAAACTACTTCTCCCCAAGATGCAAAGTCGGCGTGAGCGTGAACTCCAGTGATCTGAAGGATGCAAAGTCGACAATAAGAGAGAGAGATTTTGTATCAACGTGCAAGATCATCCGATGCCTCCGATTCTTGCAGCAGCGAGGCTCGTCAGGGAGGACGGACAGAAATCACTTCGTCAGCTCAGGGGGTTTGTTTGCAAGCCCTTGCTGGCAAGCTGAGCTGGTTCCTCAGTCACGTTAAAAGGATTCTTCCGTTCGCTGTAGTTCTTCGGAGAGATATCTCGATCGATCGGGAGGATACATGGGCATTGGGCCAGCGATTCCTTGTCAAGACTCGCCCATCGACCGACAACCACGACCGCAACTGCGATGACTCGACGGCGTTTTAAATACACGCTGCTCTGCTTCTCCGTCGAGTTTAAGTGAAATCTGCAAGCAGCCACTGCCGAAAGCAGAAGGCGGTGTTCACGCCCATGCGCGTGAAGAAGTTGGCTACCGATATGATTCGCAGCGACTTCTGTCGCGTTGGGTTCTCCTGTATTCTGTTCGAACCTCCCGTCGGGAAAACCTGGAACTTGGCAAGCATCGGTGACGACCAAATACACAGTAACAAGAGTGTGTGTTACCTTGGAAGGTTTGTTGGGTCGCGTACAGGATGTCGACGAAGGTCTCAGCGAAAGATGTCCGCGTACGAAACAAACGTCATCAACGCGCGTTTGAAGCGATTACCAGAAAGGCAAGAAGTCTAAAGCTTGCCTCTAGTTCCCAGCATCTCTGCTTTTTACACCCATCCTGTACTTGCATCTCTCGACTTCAGGACTACACGAGTAGCCCACTCCTTCCGCTATTTGACGCCGACGCCCTTAATGAAGGCAATTCCCATGAAGCGTGTATGGCCTCACGAGCTCCAGGCTGTTCATACAAGGTGGCATTGCACGAAGTCATCCGTTCCTCACTCGATGTATTTCCCTCCAGCAGCGATAGAGCTGAAGCCAGTCCGTTGAAATCGCAAACCAAGAAAAACATTTCAGGAATTCGAGGTTGGAAGGAAGGCTTTCGTCGATGCGTGTTCACCACGAACTCAGGATGTGGTCGACACGGGAGGCCGGATGTTCTAATGCACTCTTCGACAAAACCCTCATAATACAGTCTCCACAGGGTCTGCGATCATGCTGGTCAAACCACCCACTAGTGAATATATTCCGAGATTGATAGCAAACTTCGCGCGATCGAGTGGAGAGCCAGTAAATTGCAACGACATTAAGAAGTCTAAGCAGTTAAGATATCCGGCAGCAACCCGAAGGTCAAACTTGCGTCAACTGAGCGTGCAGCACGTTGTGTGGGTCTTGAAAGCAAAACCTAAGGGGGTCCAGACGTTACAGGATTTCGATGAAAGATTGCGCGTGCTCGTAGTGAACAAATATCATAACTACACACGAGAGTGCATTGGACTCTGCTTTGCTGTGAAGATCTCAACAAGCAAATGTAGACAACCGGGCTCCGGTATCGGATAGAGCAATATACCAGCAAGCTACTACATGTAATGCTGATGCTGAGCATTAGCGATGCTTTCATATCCGAAGACACTCCGCTTCCTGAGCGGCACCGTTTCCTAAAACCTCCTCAGTCTTTCTGAGGATAGCACTCTTGCTGAGCCAAACACACACTTGCACAGACACGTTTTAATCCTGTGTCACCTACACTATACTTTTCGGTGACAGTGCATGGCTCTTAGTTCCTGCTTGGCAGACCTTCTTCGAAGGGGAGGAGAATTCCTCGACACAAATACAGAACACCTTGCTGCGGCGGTGATAACTCTTGTACTGTTTTGTTTTGGTAGCAGTGAGACTTCGACCCGCTAGTTCGTGACTGCCTTGCGGTGCTTGTTCTGGTGCGTAGTGCACGTCGTCAACAGTAGTACATGTAGATGTCGTGCAAACCCCGCGTCCAGTGCTGTGCCTCGTTGTTTCGGTGGAGTCATGGATTCAGCCAACTTTTGCCGGCAAAAGGAGTGAGTGTTGATGCGATGATCTCCACAACTCGTCGACGGCCTTGAAGACGCGACCTTCAAGCGAGTCTCGCATTACCAACGAGAGGGACAACCCGAGCAGAGTTTCACCCACCACCTGGAATTGCTGCCTTCGTCTCGGTATGCAGGCTACAGCACCGGATGCTTGTTTGTCGAGCTAAGTATTCACCGTGTCGCTTCATGTCGCCCAAACACCGACATAAGATGCTTGTATCACGCCACATGCGGAAAGGCTGGCCGCGATGGGTGTCAGCTGCACAGCAGACAGCAGCCACGTGAACGCATCCACCGACACAGGAGAGAGCTCCAAGTACTGTGGCAGACACCTGCAATCGCCCGACAAGACCGATCTGGGCAGAAGAGCACGCTTAATTCTTCCGCTAACCTGATGAAAGGCGACCGTATCCGCGCTGACCGAGAACAATCGGTCATCGCTCGGACACAGGCAAGGCCTCTACGCTTCGCCTGTCCATTGCTGTCCGACTCCTTGAAGTTTCACCGCTTTTCGCGCATATTCCGCCGTCAATGTTGTACGCTCGCCACACACCACGAACAGAGTGGCTCGTGTTGGTACAGGCTCGGGAAAAGTGTCGCCACTTTGCCTTAGCTTGAAGCCTCGGATTGAGGCAAACGCAACGAGTTCAAAGTGTCGCCGAGTGCTGTTTGTTCGGCCTGCTGGTCGCTTGTGCAGTACTGTAACGCTTGCAGTGCGAGTGCACGACTCGAGTGGCTTTGCTCTGGTCGTGCCGATTTGTGGCTGTGGCGGCGTCCACACAGAGAAATGCAGGTCTCCTTCGAGCAGCAAAACTGCGTTAATCGGAGCCCGAGCTGGCGAGTCTGGCTCTCTCGCCCAGCTGGCTGTGCCTCCCGCAAGTCGTGTGCTCGCGTGGTAGAGAGGCCCGGATAGGCGATTGAGTAGCTTGTCGTCGAGGGCTCGCCATTCAGGAATTCCCCTCCACGCTCTTGCATCTCTCGATCTCGAAGAGATCCGCAGCGTACGACTCGAACTCGATCAGGCACAAAATGGTCATGCAGAGCTTCTCGCGCGCCCTTGTGGGCCTCGCGTTGCTCAGCAACGTCGCGCAGGGCATCAACATCTACGTCTCCAACATGTGCGACGAGAGCATGACGCTCGCCCACGTGTCCCCCAGCGGCTCCGAGACCGAGCAAGTGGCTGCCGGCGACTCCACCACCAAGACCATCGGCACCACGGCGTCGCACGTCTTCAAGTGGGGCACGGGCGCGCAGGCCACGCTGGCCGAGTTCTCGGGCGAAGGAGGAAAAGTGTGGGTTGATATCTCAATTATTCCCACTGGCCCCAAGAGCGGCGTAAGTACATCTTCATCTCCATTTTGCTGTTCGAAAGGGACGTTCTCGTACCGCTTGCTAACGTCATGCTCGTCTACCTATAGCCCGAGTACTGCGAGAGTCTTCAGGCCTGCAAGGACCTGACGGGTGGCGTCGGCTTCAACAAGCCCATGCAGATCTCTCCGCACTCGCCGGACGGTGACCGTTGCGTTGAGTTGACGTGCATGGCCGACGGATGCGCTGACGCGTACCAGTTCCCCAAGGACGACACCAAGACGCACACTTGCCCCAGCGGCACGGACTTCGACCTGACGTTCTGCCCTGGTGGCACCGGTGGCGCCACGGAGCCTCCTGCCACGCCGGCGCCGACCCCGTCACCGACGCCATCTCCGACGCCCAGCCCGACTCCGAGCCCCACGCCGACTCCTACACCGACCCCGACACCCACTCCGACGCCTACTCCGTCTGAGGAAGAGCGTACGATTTCGTCCTCGTCGGCTTCGGCTTCGGCCTCGGCTGGTTCGGCCGGCCAGAAGCAGTCGTCCAAGTCTTCGTCGGGATCGGAGGCTGAGGCTGGAGTCAGCCAGAAGCTGCGCAAGGTGAACGCCGAAAGCGTCGAAAGCTCCACCACCCAGACAACCACCCAGACGACGGGTGACAGCGCCACCCAGCAGATTGGAGGCGAGACGCCTGCTGCCGCCTCGAAGGAAGATGACGTGCAGACGGTGAACAACCAGTCCAAGGAAAGCAAAGGCAGCAGCGCCCCGTACATCGTGCTTAGCATCGGTGGAGCCATGGGTGTCGTGGCTGCCGCCGCCATCGTCGTGGTGCGCAAGAAGAAGGCCATGCTGGACGAGCTGGAGAGCAAGACGCCGCACTCGACGACGGCGCACGGCGCGCTGGCCAACTTCCGCACGCCGCGCGACAACATCAGCGTGCTGTAAGTCAAGCTGCAGTTTTGGATGTGCGCGCGCACACACACACTTGTTTATCTGTAGATACGGTAGCTAGCTAGTCGCGCGAACTGGAAGCGCTCCACGGCTCGAGACGAGGAGAAGACGGATTTTGGTCATACACTGTCGGTGTGTGCGTTGCTTGTCTTGCCGTGCCGGAAGTAGTTTTTGCAAAGCTAACTATTCTCACGTTGCGAAAGAAGAAAGATCGGTTCTAGCATCGCAAGGACGCAAAGTATTTGATGGCCTCGTGCGATCGGTGGCGTTCTTGAGAAGCTCAATGCTTCGACTTCTCTGCGTTGTGCGGTCTTCATGAGCGAGTGGAGCAGCAAAATGTATGGTGGCAGAAGCCACCTTGCTTCCAGTTCTCCTTCGAGTCGCACCATTCTGAGCTCGGTATTCGTTTCCAGTAAATAGTAACGACTCGGGCTCGGACTCGAGCCTTTGTCGTCGAAGCTCGGATCGTGTTGTCATTCTGACGTGTTAGAGAAACGAGGAGCTTATCGGCGTTGTGCTACTTGCATCCTAGCCAGGCTTCAACTTCCGGGTGACAGGGGTCCCCCACGCCCCGTGCGATCTGTCGGCGCCTCATTTCGATCGGAAACGGGTTCGTCGTGCACGCGATGGCCATGAATCTGGCGTTGTAGCACATCGCCTCCACCCCACCAGGCCAGTCACATTGACGATACATTGTCCCGTTGCAAGGAGCCATCAGCTCAGGTGTGGGCGGACCTTCGATGGTCCCAGGCTGCAGCACCGGACCGCACGTCGTCGTATCAAAGTTCTGCACCGCTTGCAGTGTCGCTGGGGTAGCGAGGTTCTCCGTTCGATTGGCAAGCAGACAAGGCGCCGCCGGAGTTCCCCAGAGCGGGTGGACTCCACATTTCCCGTCATTGAGATCGCAGGCTCCGAGGAACCCGTTGCAGCACCAAGCGCCACGATCGGAAGCGGCGAACGACTTGAGATCCTTGATGTTTGAGAAATCTGGTAGACTGTCCATTGCTGGCAGCGATGCCAGCACCAGACGTTCAAGGTTATAAAGCTTGTTGAAAGACGGGAGCTCGTCGAGTAGAAGAAATACTGCCAGCGTCAGCGACTTGAGGTTCGTGAGGCCTTCAAACGCTGGCAACTTTGCCATTGGAATGAACGCTGCGAAGTGAATAAACGTGAGGGAAGACATG
>JAABLK010001021.1:0-12273 GCA_012295415.1 Phytophthora chlamydospora | reverse complement strand
TCGAGAACGCATCGATACTACGGTCCATATGAAGGGCTAGCCGCCGGCGTAACGAAAGATGGCATCCTGTGTGGATTCTATCTCGTCCAGGGGTTCAGCACGTTTTACTGAAAATCTTAGGCCGCTACCACAACGCAGTAACAACAACAACAACAACAACAAAACGTTTTGCCTTGAACTGCTTGTCAATCCTAATTTAAGAACCCTAAAGTAACAGCGAATAGTATGCCGTACCGCAAGAAAATGCTGAATGATAGCCTAGCCAATCAGACACGAGAGCCAGACACTAGGTTCGGTTCGGTTGCCAATTGCTTCCCGCACCTAAGGTTTCGGAGCCTGTCCGCCAATGGAATTTTGCGTGGGCTCGCGAGAGTGCGGTTGAGATCGCCGTCCAGGCTGCGTACTTTGGATCAGCTGCGTTTCCCTCCCCGAATGACTGGCGCGCAGCGGCATTTCCGTCGGCCTCTCAACATTTTGATGATGGACCCGCCCACACGGCACGGGCTCTGGCCCGCGTATGAACATTCTCCTGGCGGTCAGAGCGTGGCTGAGCCCACGGCTGGGCAGACGCATGCCGTCCCGGGTTGTCAGCCCAACGGCATGCCCGTCCAACGAACCGAGCCGTCGCTCCAGACCCCATGGCAGCCATGAAAAGCATAATGGGCGTCGAGCTGCGAGCGTTCCGCGGGGCGTCTCGATGGTCGCTGATGCCGCTGCGCGCTGCGCGTTAAAGCCCGCAACACGGCGAGTCATGCCATCTGGGACAGATCCATCTTGAAGTGCTCGTGTGCAAGCGTCCTTGGGGTCCCCACACGTTGCAGAGACGACGAGGGTGATGAAAAGCTGCATGCTTACAAGTCTGCACTGCAGCTTGCAGCGCGCTCGTGCTTGCATGGGCAGCCTTGCCTTACGCCTTGTGCTCGATGCACGGCAACATGGAGCTTGCCTCCTCGTCATCGGAGCCAATGGCTCGTTTTTGTGCAGTGTCCGCCTGGTTGCGCTGCCTCGTCTCTGCTCGGATTTATGCCTGCGCAGCTTGTCTTCAAGCGGGGTTCGTAGCGGGCGCTCCGCAGCTTGTTGTTTCTATGCACGGCGGCCACGTACCAAGGGTATCAACTCGCGATCTTGCTGGGCCGCCGCTTCAGCCCTTGGTGGTGTGCAATTGCCGTCATTTCCCAACTGGAAGCGCCGCGGACAAGAGGCTTCTACCGCACCGCCTTCCTCCCCCCTTTAACCGCCTCCCCGAGTGTACTCTTTAACTCTTAGAGGACAGGATGCTTCGCCTGTCGCACTCGGTGAAGCGCCGCGTGCCGCTCTACAAGGCCAGCGGCAGCCGCCTGCTGGCGTCCGCGCGCGAGAAGGTGGACCGCCGCAACGTGCCGCGCTTCGAGACGCCCGCCGTGCTCGAGTTCGAGGACGGCTCGCGCTTCCACGGCGTGTCGTTCGGCGCCAAGAAGTCCATGGCCGGCGAAGTGGTCTTCACCACGGGCATGGTGGGCTACCCGGAGGCGCTCACGGACCCGTCCTTCAAGGGCCAGATCCTCAACATGACGTTCCCCATGATCGGCAACTACGGCGTGCCCGACACCAAGGTGCTGGACGACTGCGGCTTGAACAAGTTCATCGAGTCGGACCGCATCCACGCCGCCGGCATGATCGTGCAGGACTACTCGAGCCACCACAGCCACTGGAACGCCGCGCAGTCGCTCTCCGAGTGGCTCGAGAGCGAGGGCATCCCCGGCATTGCCGGCGTCGACACCCGCGCCA
This sequence comes from Phytophthora chlamydospora, assembly GCA_012295415.1. Lineage (NCBI taxonomy): Eukaryota > Oomycota > Peronosporomycetes > Peronosporales > Peronosporaceae > Phytophthora > Phytophthora chlamydospora. Next base: position 10,506 of record JAABLK010001021.1, on the reverse strand, counting down.
TTACCAAGAAGATCCGCGCGCACGGCGCCATGGCCGGCCGCATCATCGTCGAAGGCTCCGACTCGCCCAACTTCATTGACGTCAACGAGGCCAACCTGGCCGCGCTCGTCTCCACCAAGGAGGTCATCACGTACGGCAAGGGCAACCCGCTCAAGATCCTGGCCGTCGACTGCGGCATCAAGTACAACATCATCCGTGAGCTCGTCAAGCGCGGCGCTGAGGTCAAGCGCGTGCCGTGGAACCACGACATCGCGTCCGAGATCGGCTGGTACGACGGCCTCTTCATCTCCAACGGCCCCGGCGACCCGGCCATCATGAAGGAGACCACGGAGCAGCTCAAGAAGGCGCTGGCCCTGCAGGGCGACAACGTCAAGCCCATCTTCGGTATCTGCCTGGGCAACCAACTGCTCAGTCAGGCTGCCGGTGCCAACACGTACAAGCTGCCGTTCGGCAACCGTGGCCAGAACCAGCCCGTGCACAACCTCAAGACCGGCCAGAGCTACATCACTGCCCAGAACCACGGTTACGCCGTGGACGGCAAGACGCTGCCCAGTGACTGGGAGGAGCTGTTCGTGAACCTCAACGACGGCACCAACGAGGGTATCATCCACAAGTCCAAGCCGTACTTCACGGCGCAGTTCCACCCGGAGCACGCCGGCGGCCCCACGGACACGGAGTTCCTGTTCGACACGTTCCTGGATGCCGTGCGCACCAAGGAGAAGGGCCCGATCAAGCGCCTGGTGCAGCGCCCCCACATTGAGCGCCCCAAGGTGAAGAAGGTGCTGGTGCTCGGTTCCGGCGGGCTGTCCATCGGCCAGGCCGGCGAGTTCGACTACTCTGGTTCGCAGGCCATTAAGGCTCTGAAGGAGGAGGACATCGAGACGATCCTGATCAACCCCAACATCGCGTCCGTGCAGACCAACATCGACCGCTCCAGCGAGGCCCAGGCCAGCAACGTGTACTACCTGCCCGTGAACCCGGACTTCGTGGAGCAGGTGATCAAGCGCGAGCGCCCCGACGGTATCCTCATCTCGATGGGCGGCCAGACGGCGCTGAACTGCGGCGTGGAGCTCGACAAGCGCGGCGTGTTCGAGAAGTACGGCGTGCAGGTGCTCGGCACGCAGATCGACGTGATCAACTATACCGAGGACCGCGAGCTGTTCAACGACAAGCTGGCGGAGATCAACGAATGCATTGCCCAGAGTGAGGCGGTGGAGTCGGTGGACGACGCCGTGAAGGCCGCCTACAAGATCGGCTTCCCCGTCATGATCCGTTCGGCGTTCGCGCTTGGCGGGCTGGGCTCGGGTATCTGCGACGATGAAGCTCATCTGCGATGGATGGCCAAGCAGGCCTTCTCGGGCAGCCCCCAGATCCTGGTGGAGCGCTCGATGAAGGGCTGGAAGGAAGTGGAGTACGAGGTGGTGCGCGACGCCGCCAACAACTGTCTGACGGTCTGCAACATGGAGAACTTCGACCCGCTGGGCATCCACACGGGCGAGTCGATCGTCATCGCGCCTTCGCAGACGCTGTCCAACCGCGAGTACCACATGCTGCGTGAGACTGCGTTGAAGGTGGTGCGCCACTTGGGCATCGTCGGCGAGTGTAACATCCAGTACGCGCTCAACCCCGAGTCGGAGGAGTACTGCATCATTGAGGTGAACGCGCGTCTGTCGCGTTCGAGCGCTCTGGCGTCCAAGGCCACGGGCTACCCGCTGGCGTTCGTGGCCGCGAAGCTTGCGCTGGGCATTAACCTCCCGGACCTGAAGAACTCGGTGACCAAGAGCACGACGGCTTGCTTCGAGCCGTCGCTGGACTACTGCGTGGCCAAGATGCCGCGCTGGGATCTGGCCAAGTTCGAGAACGTGAGCACGGAGATCGGTTCGTCCATGAAGAGCGTGGGTGAGGTCATGTCCATCGCCCGGACCTTCGAGGAGGCCATCCAGAAGGCGCTGCGCATGGTGGAGCCGTCGAACGAGGGCTTCGAGCCGCGCTACGACGAGCTGTCGCACGAGGAGCTTGTTAAGGCTCTTGGCAAGCCGACGGACCGCCGTATTTACCAGATCGCGCAGGCGCTCAAGAGCGGCCAGCTCTCGATCGACCAGGTGCACGAGATCACCAAGATCGACACGTGGTTCCTGAGCCGTCTGCAGGCCATTTGCGACTGCGACGTCAACCTGACGGGCAAGAAGCTGAACGAGGTGACGGCGCCGGAGCTCGTGGAGGCCAAGAAGTTCGGCTTCTCAGACCGTCAGCTCGCGCGCATGTTCGGCTGCACGGACGACGAGGTGCGCGCCAAGCGAAAGGAGCTCGGCATTGTGCCGGCTGTCAAGCAGATCGATACCCTCGCTGCCGAGTACCCGGCCCAGACCAACTACCTGTACATGACGTACAACGGTACGGAGCACGATGTGCCTGCGCAGGAGCCGAACGACGGCGTCATGGTGCTGGGCAGCGGTGCCTACCGTATCGGCAGCTCCGTCGAGTTCGACTGGTGCGCTGTGAGCTGCATCCGCACGCTGCGCAAGCTTGGCCACCGCGCCGTGATGCTCAACTACAACCCCGAGACGGTGAGCACGGACTACGACGAGTGCGACCAGCTGTACTTCGAGGAGCTCTCCAAGGAGCGCGTCATGGACGTCAACGACCGCGAGGCCGTGCAGGGCGTCGTGGTGTCTGTCGGCGGCCAGATCCCCAACAACCTGGCGCTTCCGCTGCACCAGTCTGGCGTCAAGATTCTGGGCACGCACCCGTTGATGATCGACAGCGCCGAGGACCGGTTCAAGTTCTCCAAGCTCATGGACCAGGCCGGCGTGCCGCAGCCCGCGTGGAAGGAGCTGACCAGCCACGATGCGGCCAAGGAATTCGCCGACCGCGTGGGCTACCCCGTGCTGGTGCGTCCGTCGTACGTGCTCAGTGGCGCTGCCATGAACGTGGCCTACAACTTCGAGGAGCTGGACAACGTGCTGAACCAGGCCGTGGCCGTGTCTGCGGACCACCCCGTGGTGATCACCAAGTTCGTGGAAGGCGCCAAGGAGCTGGAGCTGGACGCTGTGGCCAAGGACGGCGTGGTCATCGCTGCTGCCATCTCGGAGCACGTGGAGAACGCCGGTGTGCACAGCGGTGACGCCACGCTGGTGCTGCCGCCCGTGGAGGCCAGCTCGTTCTACACGAACCAGATCAAGCGCAACGCCGAGAAGATCGCCAAGGCGCTCAACATCTCGGGTCCGTTCAATGCGCAGTTCCTGGCCAAGGGCGCCGACGTGAGCGTGATCGAGTGCAACCTGCGCGCGTCGCGCTCGTTCCCGTTTGTGTCCAAGACGACGGGCGCGGACTTCATCAATGCGGCCACCAAGGTGATGGTGGGCGAGTCGACGGAGAACGACAATCTGCCTCCTCTGGACGGCCCCAAGCGCCCCGAGGGCTACGTCGGCATCAAGTCGCCCATGTTCTCGTACACGCGGCTGGGTGGCGCTGACCCGCTGCTCGGCGTCGAGATGGCGTCGACCGGTGAGGTGGCTTGCTTCGGCAAGAACCGCCACGAGGCATTCCTCAAGGCGCTGATCTCGTCCAACTTCAAGCTGCCGGAGAAGAACATCCTGCTGTCCATGCAGGACAAGTTCTCGGAGGAGTTCGTGCACGCGGCCTACAAGATGCACGAGCTGGGCTACAAGCTGTACACGACCGAGAAGACGCACGCGTACCTCAAGAAGTACGACATTCCGTCGACCAAGGTGGACTTCCCGTCGGACGGCGACAGCGAGAACAACGCGCTCAACCTGATCCGCGACGGCAAGATCGACCTGGTGGTGAACCTGCCCAACAACCAGAGCCAGCAGACGGAGAACAACTACCAGATCCGTCGTACGGCCGTGGACTTTTCCATTCCGCTGCTGACGAACATCAGCCTGGTACAGCTCTTCGTGGAGGCCATGGCCGTGCACAAGCACCAGCCGCTGTTGGGTCTCGAGCCCGACAGCCTGTTCGACTACTACAAGCGCGAGAAGGAGGAGGACGTGTGGACGGACGTGCACGAGTTCCACTAAGCGCATTATCAAACGAGAAGGACGGGGGAAGGAGCGTGGAGCCTCGTGGATTGAGTATTTCGTGGCGAGGACTGAAAAAAAAAACACGATTATTTTTTTTATCTAATCCTCTTTTTCTTGAAGCGTGAAGATCGTGTCGTGCTCCTTGAACCAGTTGTCGACACCAAAAGTGAACAGTTCGCTTGTGTACAGCAGTTTTTCCTGTTCGTTCATGGTTTCCAAGGCTTCCACTTCCGGCGACTTCTTCTTCTTGCTCTTAGCTGCTGCTTCCTGAGTCAACTCCAGGTATCGACTCGAGAAGCGGGATACCAACTCCGGTCGCTGCACTTGAAGCTGCTTCTGGAGGTGCATGCAGCGCGTGTAGGCTGCGATCACGTAGGCGTCGGCGATGTCGAAGGCCGAGTCGGCCAGCGCTCCTGTTCGCATCCGCTCGAAGCTCGGCAGCGCGTCGGAACTCTGGCCATCCTGTTCTGCTGCCAGGGTGAGTCCGGGCTCTTGCTGCTCCAGGAACTTCATGACCAGGTGCTTGATGCTGCTCTTCTTGCTGCTGGCCGACGTAGTCGTTGGACTGAGGCCGAAGAAGCCGCGGGCAGCCGACGGATGTGTGTGCAGAGGCAGCACGTCGAAGCGCTTCCAGCAGGCGAAGGACACGATGCCGTTGAGCTGCGCCAGCTGGAAGATGCCGGCGTTGTGGAAGCTGCCCGACCGGAACATGCGCATGAAGGCCTCGATGCCCACTACCCATTGCGCTTCTGGTTGTTGCTGCTGCTCGGCCATCTGCACTGCGGCCAGGAACTCGTCGATCACGCCGCTAATATGCAGCACGTCGGCGCTCGCGAACTGTGTCGTGGGGATGTGGCCCCAGCGACACACGCGGCCGCGCTCCGTGACGACGGCGAAGCCTGTGCTGTTGGTGTTGATGTCGAGCCCGAGCACCCGCAGAGGCGGCGAGCGACGCACCAGCTGCTGCGAGTGCTCGGCCAGGTCGCAGGCGGCCAACGCCTTCCGGATGCGCGCCCCGTTGCGTCGTAGAGCAGGCGAGGACGCTGCCACCGCGTTCCGCGCCATATTGGACAAAGAGAGTTTTTGGACGTTGTGTTGGAACAGAAATGGGGTTCTACGCTGAGTCTACGGCCTTGGAGTTGCCAGCATACGGCTACTTCTTCCTGCCTTTGCCCTTCCGTCTAGACGTCGACGTTGTCGAGGCTTCTTCCTTCGCGGCAGGCTTGGCCTCGATCTGGATCGTGCCGCCCTGCAGCAGATACGAGAAGTGGCTTTAGTCTTACGAAAGGATTTTATCGAAAAGATCAAGAGAAGACGTACCAGAATGTCCTCGCGGTGTGCGCTCTGCTCGACCTTGTTCTGCGTGTCGAGATAGAACATGAGGTCGCGCACTTGGCCCTCTAGATCGCCGACACGCACGGCGGTCTCCTGCTCAACGCGCGCGTTCTGCTCCTCTAACAGACGCACGCGCTCCTTCCACTGCTTCTGGTTCTCGATCAGCGACTTGTTGAGCTCCCTGTACACAACACGAGCAAGCACCACATCAGCCCAGGTGGCTTTGCAGTGGCAAGGAAACCGCACTCACCTGACAAACGTCAGCTCCTCCTCAAGCTTCTTGGTCTTCTCTGCTAGCGTGGCATTCGCCTTCTTAAGTTGCTTCCGCTCGTGCTCATGCGCATTCAAAAGCTGTCGGCTCTCGCCTTCTTCCACACGTGCAAGCAACCGCTCGTAGTACAGACGCTGCTCCTCCAATTGACTAACCAGAAAACACAGATCATGTTAGCCTTGCTGGGAAACACGGCCACAGTGCCCTGCCACTTACCTTTTCAGAAGGAAGTTGTACTCGACCGCAAGCTTCTCAAGCTTGAGGTGCTCGCCCTCTTCTTCCTCGGCGGAAGTCGTGGGTGGGTTCTGTGAGCGCTCGCCGCTGAGGTTGTTTGGACTCGGGAACTCGACGAACTTGCCGTCCTGCTTGTTCAAAATCAGTCGGTGCACATACCCATCGCCGGCGTAGTCCCACACGCGCTGCGTCTCCAGTTCCAGCGAGTACGTATGCAGTGTCTCCTGGTAGTGCTGCTTAGCGTGCTCTCCAGAATATCTACCACAGCCTACATGGCCGCAGATCAGGCAGATCCACAGATGCTCCGTTGTGCCGCACACCTCACACGACGAGCCGATATCTCCGTGGCTGTACCGACACACGGGGCAGCTCGAGCCCTCCCACCGGAAGAGGCAGTCGCAATGGAACGAATGGTTGCATAGCGTCGTCAGAATCCCGGACGCGGACGCATCCAACCTGTCCAGGCACACTGCACACGTCGGGATCTCCGTCATCCCCGCTGGAGGCGGCGGGAACAGCTTCCTCATCTGTGCACTGCTCGCTCGTCTCTCGGACCGAGGGCTCAACGGCGTCACATTTGCATCTTCTTCCTCTGCATGCTTTTCCTCCAGCGCATCACAATCCGGATGGTCTTTACTCACAACCGGGTCGAACTCAATACTCCTCACGAATACAATCTTGCAGCGTTCCTGCTCGATCGAGTTGAAGTACTTGCCATTATGGTCCTAAAGATATTATCCACAAATATCACAATAAGGTTTCTGAAGAGACCAATCCACAAGCGCAATATCACGATAGCGTACCAGGAAAAATTGGTCAGCTCGCTCCTGCGAGTCGAATTGCATGAGCACCATGCAGTTGCAGCGCTCCGGGTCCTTGAGGATGCGAACGAGCGTGATACTCTCGCGGAAACTGGCCAGGAACTCCAGGATCTCCACGGGCGACATGTGCGACGGCACCGTCACCACACACACCAAGGTGCTGCGCTCGCTGGGCAGTTGGGACGAAGCGGACGACGAGGAAGAAGAGTAGGGCTTGTCGGCGCGGTAGAAGCGCAGCTTGCCCGTCGTCACGCGCACCTGCGGGTTACCGGCCAGGAAGGACGCGCCCTGCATCTCCTGCTGCGACGGCTCGGGCTCCTCGGCCTTGGCCTCCTCCTCCTCAGCCATGTCAGCAGCTTGAACGCGGATCTGGAACATCGGCGGTGGGCGATAATGCGCATGTCTCGGGTAGCAGAAAAAAGGTACAAGCTGCTTTTCGGAAAGTGCCCATTTCTTCTGTTGAGACGGACAGACGGTGTTGATAACTAACCAAGCTGTTCAAGCCGTGTTTGGGTTGCAGGTGAAACACTACATGTACCAAGAAATTGCTGGTTCCATGCATTGATGCGGATGCTAGCTTACCTACAAAACGTACAACGAGCACCCACACACAATAAGACCGACACGCACGACGTGCTCGCGTGGTGGGTGGTATCAATTCTAGCGAAACCAATTGTAAGTCCCTGCTCGACGAGTTTCGACATGCCAACTTTGTAGTTGTGCCGCAGCCATACTCAATGGCAGTTTTCAACGTGCACACCTTTTCCGCCGCAAACTGGTCGAACTAACGAACACATTGTTTTGAGGGGAAATGGCTTCACTTCAACTGTACCTGCTGTTCGATGACTGTGGCTGGTCTCACCAAGCTCAAGCAGTTGTCGACGATGACCACGAAGTTGCAGACTCAGGAAGTAAATGAACGAGCGCGTTGCGTCAGCCTGCGTTTGCATCGTGTAGCAGTGAAGACTGCAGTCAGCTTGACCATGCTCACTTCCTCCTGCGAGCATAAAACCTTGACAAAAAGTTGAAATCTTGCAGCTGAAGTCGGATGTGCTTCACTAACAGCGCCAGCACCTGACAGTCGATCAGATTGACCACAAGCAGTGCACCGATGTCCATTGGCGTCGATCGATATCGAATCGGATGGATTTTCTGATTGAACCCAAACCCAAAAACCCTTTTCTCGATCCCATCCAAAAAACTTTGCCGGCACCGCGTATATCACTTTAGAAAAAGCGACAAGAGCAAGCGGTCGCCGTTCGCGCCGGAGACACAACTTGACAGAAAGAAGAAGAGAGGAGGAGACAAGCCGATGTTTAACCAGCCGTACGTGTCCTCCTCCTCGCCTCCTCCACGATCTCCTCTAACTAACCGTCTGTCGGCAGGTACTCGGTCGAGACGCAGGCCCCAAACGCCCCGGATGTGAACCCCATCAAGCCGTGCGTCCATCCACAGCCTTGTACTTGCTCTCACTATAGTCAACTAACAGTCTTCCTCTTGCTCCACTCCATGCAGTGAACCCAAGGGCGAGACAGCCAAGGCTTCGTGCCAGGACTGGCCCTTCGCGCTGCTGTTCGTGCTCAACGTGGGCGTCATCATCGCCCTGACGGCGCTCTGGGGCGCCAAAACGCTCACAGATCCGGACAACAACTCGAGCGAGCTGCTCTCGGGCGACGACACCAAGGTGGTGGTGGCTGTAGCCGTGGGCATGGCCGTGGTGGCCATGGTGCTGGCTCTGCTCCTGGTCAAGCTCATCGTGGCCTACGCGCGCGTCATGATCCTGTTCGTGCTCTGGTTCAACGTGGCCATTTCGTTCGCCCTGGCGGCCTACGGGTTCGTCATCGGCAACATCTTCATCGCCATCATCGGCCTCATCATCGCCCTGCTCAACCTCTGCTACGCCCGCGCCGTGCAGCACCGCATCCCGTTCGCGGTGGCCAATCTGCGCGTGGCCGAGGCGGCCATTGCCAAGCACTGGTCCACGTACGTCGTGTCGATCGTGTTCACTGTCGTGCAGATCGTGTGGGTCGTAGTCTGGGCCATGGCGCTGTTGGGCGTCGCCAACAAGATCGCGGAGGACAACCCGAGCAGCTCCAGCACGAGCACGAGCTCGACGACCTCGACTCGATCGACGTACAAGCAGTCGGCTGCTTCTTACGTCGCGTACTTTTTCCTGCTGCTGTCGTTCTACTGGGGGCTTCAGGTCTTCAAGAACATCGCGCATACTACCGTGGCTGGAACGGTTGCCACGTTCTGGTACAACACCGAGTCGAGTGGCGCTACGGGTGCGTCGCTGAAGCGCAGCACGACGTCGTCGTTTGGCTCGATCTGCTTTGGCTCGCTAATCGTCGCCTTCCTGCAGGCGCTTCGTGCGGTACGGTTGCTCTCTGATGCAAATGTTTTCGTTTGTTTGTTGAAGCTGACTAGTTTTTCTGTTGTGTAATTCTACAGTTGGCGGAAAGCGGCCGGCAAGACGGAAGCGCATTGGCGTGCTTTGCGGAGTGTATCCTGGGCTGCTTGCAGTCGCTGGTGGAGTACTTTAACCGCTGGGCGTACGTTTACGTTGGCATCTACGGCTACAAGTTCACTCAGGCTGGCAAGGCCGTGTTCCAGCTCTTCAAGCAGCGTGGCTTCGATGCTATTATCAATGATGATCTCATCGGCAACGTGCTTGGCTTCGCGGCACTGGGCGTTGGTACGTTTGATCAATGCCTTCGCTCATAAGTTGGGGAAGTATCTAACCGTTACCTTGCACTGTTTGCTCTACAGGCCTGATCTGCGCTGGCGTTGGAGCGCTGATCGCCGAGACAACCGACGCCGTCTCTTTCCAGAACAGCACAGCGTTTCTGGCGATCCTCGGCCTCGTGGTCGGCATCGGAGTTGCTGTCACGCCACTCGCCGTCATTGACAGCTCCGTCGCTACGATCTTCGTCTGCTTTGCGGAGGACCCGGCCGCCTTCCAGCGCTCGCACCCCGAGCTGTACGCTCCGCTGGTGCAGGAGTGGCACAACCTCTACCCGGAGGTCATGGTGCAGGCTGGATACTGGAACGTTTAGTGGCTCCTGCCCAGGCCTAATTCGCGGGGCAGGGCTGAAATGTAATGACCATTCTACTCCTGTGTTGTAAAAGCAGATATCATTATGGCTGCTGTTTTGGTTAAGATTGGGGCGAAGTTCCCCAGCGAAGTTCCCGAGGGGTCCTGGCGAAGCTGCCAGGCAAATTTGGAATATCGACAAGTCAAGATTCCTCTGCCAACTGGTTGAGGGATTTTCTTGGCAACGAAGTGAAGTTTCACTTGTTGCCACCAGTTGAATCACTGAAAGAGTTTGTCCAGCAGGCACTGCCCGTGAAGATTCCCATGCAGAGGTCGGTGCTGTCCTCTTAGTCCAGCAATCTTAATGAGGACGTCCGAGCGAAAACATTTACGACTGGCGATGTGGCTTGGTGCAAGCAGATCGAACGGAAGCTGGAGAAGATGCTGCACCCGATGCGAAGCGGAACCACAAACGTTCCTTCATTTGGGTCTGGGACACAATAATTCGCGCCTTGCTCGATTTTGAGTTTGTCTCCGCTCGCTTCGCCCGATATTCAAACAGCGACTCTTCCACCAAGAACCAACGACCGGATTTCTCGTTCCTGTTGAACGACGTTTGCATCTTTCGTGGCGTGGAGAAAGAACCTGACACCAACATTTCAGAACCTCCTGAGGAGCTCGGTCAGAGACTACACCTTTGCCGGCCCAAAGCGGTGCTAGTCCAGAGCAACGCGATTTTTTCTTAAATATGACTAATTGAAAAAA
>JAABLK010001020.1:0-12285 GCA_012295415.1 Phytophthora chlamydospora | reverse complement strand
GCGCGACGTCCACCGGTACCACGCGAGCGCTGCACGCGGTCTTCTGGCACGACGCCAGCGTGCTCTGACACGGGACATCCTCCTCGACTTGAGGTACGCCGACCTCGGCGGACGTCCGAGTGCAGCGCGAGTTCGTGGCGGAGCGTGGCAGAGCGTTCTTCAGCGGCGCGGAGCTCGGCAGAGATAGCAGCAGGGGATCGCACAGGCGTTCCAGAGTCATCGGGCTCCACCATCCCGCTATTGGCATCCTTATACACAGTTGAGTTCTCCATCCCAACAGCACCGCGTAGTTGAAGCAGGTTCTCAGCTTCAGTTTGTCTTCGAGCATCCGCGCGCTCTCGGAGGCCCTGTAGCCCTCTCAGCACCACCGCGACGGGAGAGTACTGCTCCCTCTCCGCACGGCCCTTGCCGTTCCGCCACAGATGCGCCACCAGACCCTCGGTCACTACCATTATAGTGAGAGGAATGCCGTGAGGGGTCCAATGAAAATAGCAATTGGCCCCATTCAGCAACAGTAGGGCCACAGCCACACCAATTTCTCCCATCAGACAATACTCCAACAGATCGTAGACTGCAATCGGCGCGAAGAACGCCAGCGACACCGCGAAGTGGCCAGTCAGGAAGAAGACTCGGATGATCTCGCAGGTTCGGCGGCAGCAGGAGACGAAGGCCACTCGGATCGCCTTAGCGTACTTTACCGCAGAGAACACAGAGCTCACTATCAGGTCGGGGAGGTACTCGTGGAAAGTAGCGTAGGCGGCAGTCCACCAGTGGCGCAGCATCCGACCATAGTCGCCGTACCGCTCCTCATTGACGGACAGTACCTGCATTGGTACGGCGAAGACCGCACCCCACAACGCGTAGACGTAGGTTGCACCCCGAAGCAGGCACACCTCCTCGTCACGAAGCACGTCTTGGTACTGATGCAAGCACTCGTTCCACAAGCAGCCATTCAGGCCTAGCACTCGGCAAACCTCCACGCCGAACGTCCATCCGACGTTCCGCAGAGGCGTGGAGATTACCCACAAAGCGATGAAGCCTGCGCCGACACAGCACTGCTCCAGGAGATGGTCCAGCGACAAAGGTAAGAGCCGTGCCCAGTCGAAGGCTGTCAGGCTCGAGACACTCATGGTTGACACCGCCGGAGACGACGTCTTTCTTCGAGAAAGTACTTTCGGGAATGCCGGCCGGCTCGGCTCACCAGGCCTTCCCCATAGGTACGTTAGTCAATATCCATCAGACAGCAGCGACTGCGTCACTTCTCGGTCTTAGTCGACATTCGTCAGAAGGGAGAGAGACGGCGTTGAGAACACGCGGCCAGTGGCCATTCCCGAATCTGCGCCGCTCCCATCAAGTCTTTCAGCTCTCGTCTTCCTGCCGCCCCCATGAGCGACTCCAACGCGGACATGATCCGCAAGTTCCAAGCGTTCCTGGAGCAGGACGGGAAGGTCGACTCCACGAACGAAGCGCAGGCAGCCGCCCGCAGCTCCCAGATTGCTTTCTGGGTGGAGATGCGCCGAGCCCTGATGGTGAACGAGGCTTCGACAGGCATCGAGGCCGTGGATGGCCTCGCGGCCGCCATCATCGACGACAAGCCCAGGTCGCCCCACGCCTTGTTAAAGCCCGTGATTCTCCTGCCGGCTCCAGCACAACAGAAGCCCTGCGCCGGCGTTCCGGCGCATCCGATGTTCGACAGCCCGGCCGCGGCCCCGAAGCCCGCACCAACGCCGACCGCGAAGGCCAAGGCCTCGGCGGAGACCAAGAAGCGCGCCTCGTCGTCCAGCACGAAGGGCAGGACCAAGAAAGTCAAGACCAAGGCCGGCACGACTCCCGCAACGCTGCTGGACTTCACGCTTCCATCTGACGTGCCGAAAGAAGTCCTAGAAGCCATCGAATCGATCTATCTCAAGGCGACTCTCACGCAGCAGAAGCCGTATCAAGTGGCGTACCCCTGGGTTGACGAGAACCTTTGGTACGACCCAGAGGCGTTCCCCGAGGTGTACTTGGCGCACTGGCGCTTCTGGAATTCTTCGCGCGCAGCGTTCTTCGAGTGGGCGCTTCATGCACCCTTGGCGACGGATTCGGCACGAACACAGCGGCGTAAGCGCAAGATGGCGGCGTTTCGTGAGCGCTTGGCGTTTCTTAGCGTGAGCATCGAGACGTTCGGGTATTACGGTCTTCTCGAGCGCCTCGAGGGGGAAGGGAACGACCGCCTGATGTGGTGGGGAGGTCAAGCCGGCAAGAGCTCATCTGACGCCAAAAAATACGTCTGTTCTCCAATTCGTGGACTACTGGACCTGTACAACGGCGACCCCGCAGCGTTCCAGAAGAAGGTCGAGGACGCTAGCAAGTCGTTCCAGATGGACGCCGACGGCTTCAAGACCATGACCGAGCTCTTGGAGACGACAGCAGCGCTGGATCCAGACCTCGCTGAGCTCGACAAGCGGTTGAGCGACAGAGCGCTCGCTCGGGTTGTCGTGGACGTCACGTCGTCGAAGAAGGTGCCCAAGCACTGGAAGCCTCCGCAGACGAAAGGCATCTGGCGTAAGTTGGTCGGCGACAGTCACCTCCGAGACTTAGCGAACGAAGTGGCGGCTCAGCTCAAGCATGGCGAGTACGAGTTCCCCACGGTTCCTCCCTTCGAACCGAAGGAGGCCAAGCGCGCAGGCTACGAGCCACTGAGGCGCCCCAATGGAAAGCCCACCGCGTTAGGACCGATCACCACTGTGGAAGAGTCGGACCAGGGGTCCAAGTCGGGTCCCAAGAAGACCACGCACAAGTCGAACGGTAGTGATGACAGTGAGAGCAGTGACTGCGACAGCGACGAGCAGGAGAAGAGCGGCGACGAGGCATAGGCCGTGCAAAGGCACGCGCAAAGTCTTCAGCAGCAGCCAACTTGCCCACTCCGTGGTAGTCATAATCTTGAATCTCAGCCTTTCTTTTCCGTCTCCATCTTCTCGATCGTCGTTTCTCCAAGCCTCTCTTTTCTCTGTCCCAGCCAGTCGCTCAAGTACGGCTCCCAGGTACGTTCCCCACGTACGCTCTCCAAGTACGGTTTTCAATCGCAGTTTGTAAATCTCCAGAAAAATATATAAAATCAAGCGACGCGAAAAGTATGAAAGGAGTCCTAGCAAAAGCTAGTGACGACTCCGGGACGGATCACAGCCTTCCAGGCCGCAACTCTCCTTGAGTCCTCTTTTAGAAGAGCAACTCATCTTCATCCACCGCGGCATTGGCTTCGGCCAGACGCACGCTCCGCCTTGGTTCGGGCCAAGCGTTCTCTCTCTGCAGCCCCTCCTCGTAATTCTTGATCAGTGCGGCAAATTCGGGCAAGAGCGACGAGGCAGGGCGCCAGCAAGTCTCGTACGACGCGGTCAACACCAGGTACTGCCTCTGGCGAGCTTTCACTCGGTCGGCCAACACCTCCACGATTGGGGTCGTCACGCCTGAGAACACGGTCTCCTCATCTCCTAAAGTGAGGCGTTCTACGAAGCTGGTGGATGGCAAGTCGACGATAGTCAAAGGGCCCTCGTCGTCGACTTCAGGACAGTTTTCAACACCATCGGGCACCTCGTTAGGGAACGGACGGCTCCACCTGCCCGCGTACTTCTTGATCCGGTTGACGTTGACAGGTACCACTCGATCCGGGTGATGGGGAATCGCGATGTTGTAGGTGTTCTCTCCTATCTGACTTACCACACGGTACGGTCCATGCCATGAGAACGCCAGCTTCTTTGTCTTTTTCTCGTGACGACGAGCACGGAAGTACTGATAGATCCAGACAGCGTCACCAACCTCGAATTTCACCTCAATCTGGTCGTCTAGACGGCGTGCATGGCGGTCTTGGGCCTTGATAAGCTGGCGTTCCACTAAACGACGAGTGTCTCGAAGCGACAGGTAAAGTCGGCGGCGATACGCGGCCACCTCGTTACTTTTCCACTCATTCTTCGTATTCAGGAACGCTATGTCCAGGGGTAGCACCGGGTCACGACCGTAGAGACTGAAGAATGGCGAATCGCCCAGAGCTTCGTGAAAAGAGGTACGGTACGCAAACAGCACTCGAGGTAGGTAGAGGTCCCAGTCAGTCTGCGCATCGCTCACAAACATCTTGAGCATCCCGACCAGCGTCCCATTGAAGCGTTCCACCAGCCCTTGCGTCTGTGGATGATAGGCTGCGCCGAACAACTTCTTAATCCCTAAAGTCTCGTAGAACGACTTTGCAAGCTCAGAGATGAAATTGGTTCCCCGGTCACTCAACAACCGTTCTGGTACGCCGTGTCTGCAAAGGACCTCATCGACCATAATCTTGACGAACGTGAGCGTGTCCAACGCTTCAACGGGAAAAGCTTCCGCCCAGCGGGTGAAGTAGTCCACAAAGACCAAGATATACTTGTTTCCTCGCGGCGTAGTGACTAGGGGTCCAATGGCATCTACAACCAGCAGCGAGAAAGGTCCCGAGAGGTCACGAATGGGCATCCGTTGCATCAGACCGTTCCGCCATGGCCGATATCCTTTTCCACTTCCACAGACCATGCAGGACCGAACGTACTCAGCGACGTCCTTCTTCCAGCCCTGCCAGTACGCATGCTTGCGTACTTTATCCATCGTCTTCGACTGCCCCACATGAGCAGCAAACACGTCCGAATAGCAATAGTGAAGGACGGTCTCGATGAAGGCCAGCGGGATGACGGGTACACTGATCGAGCGAGCCGGCCCCCCTCGTGCCTTCAAGTGCACGCGTCTCATCAGCATGTCGTTCCTCACCACGTAGAATGGTGCCATCTGCAGCACCTTCGCTCGCAACTGGGCGTCCAAGGCCAGAGCTCCATGCTCCAAGAACGCTATCATCGCTTGGATCCAAGGGGTACGCTTCTGTTCGTCAATGAACCGCTCGCGGTCTAGTCCGAAGGCGTCCACAGGCGAGGTAGCCGTCCGCTCTTCCTCGGACTCGGCATCGTCAGCGTTCTCGACCGAATCGGGATTCTCGGGCACTTTTGACGTTGGTACGGGAACGGGGGGCTCCCCGACTTCTTCAGGAGCTTCTCGTTCAACCGGCAACGCTCCATTCAGGGCTCCGTAAGCGTCGGCTCCGGCCTCAGAGGCGCCACTTCCTTCCTCGAGAGCATTTCGAACTCGATCCAGGGCGGGGGGTTCCTCGTCTTCTTCAAGAGCCTCGCGGGCCGCTCTCAGAGCTTCTTCCAAAGCACTCGGGACGTTCATAGCGTTCACCGTACCGTCGCTTGGGGTTCGAGGGGAGAGGGGCGTCTCCTCGACTTCGACGAGGCCGTCGCCCGAGTCTCCTTCGAGTAGATCCGACAGTGTCAGCGCGCAAACGGTCGCCGCGTGTAACCGAGATAGGCCGTCCACATGCCCCATCGATGTACCCGGTTTATGGTACACCTTGAACTGCAACTGGGACAGCTCCATGGCCCATCGGGCGAGCTTGGCGTTGTTGGTACGGTTGGTCTCATTGAAGACCCAGGTTAACGCCTTGTGGTCCGTGTAGAGGTCGAACTCGTTCCTGTCGAGATAGCATCTAAATTTCCTCGTGGCCCACACGACACCCCAGCATTCGATTTCGGACGTGCCGTCAGTCTTGTGGATCCAGTTCCGTTCCGACCCAACTAGCAGCTTGCTAGCGTAGGCTACGGCTCGCTCTCGCCCATCCACAGTCTGCATCAAGCAGGCTCCTACTGCGATCTTGGAGGAGTCGACGTACAGTTTGAATCGTTGGGAAAAGTCTGGATAGACAAGGATAGGAGGTTCGACCAGCTTTCTCTTCAACTGCAAGAAAGCAGCCTCGCAATCGTCATTCCAGAGGAACTCAGCTCCTCTCATCTTCAGCCGCTCGATAGGTGCCGAAATCGCAGCGTACCCCGGGATGTACCGCCGGAAGTAGCTTGTCAACCCGAGGAACGCCCTCACGGTATGCAAGTTGTGGGGTCTAGGAGCGTTAATCACAGCTTTGGCCTTCTCGGGATTAGGAAGAATGCCCGAGGGAGTCACGATGTGACCCAGGAACGCCACTTGGTCCCTTCCCCACTTACATTTCTTCATCTTCAGCTTGAAGCCAGCAGCGCGGAAGCGTTCCAGCACTTGTTTCACTCGCACTAAGTGAGTAGGGAAGTCCGTACTGAAAACCACGCAATCGTCCAAGTAGACCAGGCAGGTACGCCACTTCAAGTCAACGAGCACAGTCTCCATGAGGCGTTCGAAGGCAGGAACAGCATTACAGAGTCCAAACGGCATTACGAGCCATTCGAACAGGCCGAACTTGCACGTGAAGGCCGTTTTGCCAATACTGTCCGCCGCCATTGGAACGTTCCAGTATCCGGAGGCGATGTCCATCGTGGAGAACAACTTGGCCCCCTTTAGCACGTCCAGGATATCGTCAATTAGAGGCATAGGATAACAATCCTTGATAGTGACGGCGTTCAGTCTCCGATAGTCGATGCAGAAGCGTATTCCTCCATCGGGTTTACGGATCATCAAGACGGGGCTAGCCCACGGGCTGGTCGAAGGTCGAATGAAGGAGTGCTCTAGGTACTGCTGTATCTCTGATTCCATCACGTCTCCTTCCGCGTTCGAGACACGGTACGGCTTCTGCTTGATCGGCGGGTGCGTACCTGTATCGATTGAGAACTCTAGCAGGTCGGTACGCCCTGGCTTGAGAGACGTCTCCACGAACATATCAGAGAACGTACTCAACATGGTCCGCATCAGTCTCTGCTGCTCGTATCCCAGCTTGGAGCCCTCAAAGTCCACTTCCAGTTCGTCCTGGACCTTGGTCTTGAGGTCAGGTAAGGGGTCTCTAGGAGGAGACGCAGTCGTCGCGGAAGCTCCGAGCACCGAATGGATCCAATCTGTTTCCGCTTTCTCAGTCGAGGAGCGTTCCATGGCGTCCGCAGCTCCCTCGTTCTCCTCTGAACGCACCGAATTGAATGCCGCCTCAGGAACCACTGTGGCCATGGCTAGCGAAGTGCCTTTCTTGATCACTACTTCCTCAGTCGAGCCGTTGCAAAGTTCCACAATCGTCTGGCCACTCGACACAGTACTCAGCGTTCTGGCGACCTTCACCATCGGGTCCAGGTCCGGCAATCCTTCCACTAGAACGGTTACGCCTTCAGAAGGGGGACCGAAGACGTCTGAGACTACGAGAGCTTGACCACCAGGACGAAGTCGCACCGTCGCAGCTAGGCGAGAAACGTACATTTCCTCTACCCTGGGCGCACCCAACGAGAAGATTTCACCCGTCCCCTTCAAGGTCATGACGTTCTCGTCAAGGTCGAGCACCGCGCGGAACGCTCTCAGCGTATCCGTACCCACGATTGCGTCCACATGCAGTTTATCAACCACCACGAACGTCCTCTGATTCTCGAGCGTTCCCAACCGCAGGGGTAGTTCAATCTCACCCTTGACACGCAACTTCTGGCCCGTGACGCCGTTCAGTTGCCCTTTGTGTGGGCGTAGGGACACCTTGGAGAGTCCCAACCGCACCAAAATACGCGAGTCAACTAAGCTGACGACCGCTCCCGTATCTACCAAGATCTTAGCAGGAAGATCTCCGATAATACCCCCAGCAACGGCCTCAACCCCTCCGATCGAGCAGATGACCCGTTTACCGTCAGGTACCGGCTGTTCTGGTTCCACAGAGTCGTTGTCGCTTTTCACGTTTACGTCCACTTCCACCAAGCCTGGCTTCTGGTCCGCGCGAGAGTTAGGAGAGTCCTTCACCACACAGACATACTGAGTGACGTCATTGCTCCTCTCGTTGTACGTCGGAAAGTCACCGAACGCTTCTGACCGTTCCGAAAACAGCGAAGAGCAGTCAAAGTGTACCCGACGGGAACTGCACTTCCGCGTCGACACTCCGCTAGCGGCACGGTGACGCTTGCACGACTTCTGCCGATCCAGTCGTTTGGCACGTATCAAAGGGGCCTCCTCCCCGTACAACTTGAGGGCTTCCTCCACAGTCTTCCGCAATGAGTGACCGTGGAGAGTGCTATCCAACGCAGCCACGAACTCACGAGCTTTGGCCTCGCGTGCTTCGAGCGAGAAGGAAACCGGGTTGACAAGGACGCGCTCACCAACAGGACGGTACGCCTCAGCGTTCCTGCACGTTTGGCACCACGATTCTTCTTTCACTTCCTCAGCCAGAACCAGCCGGTACGCCACCGAGCGGATTACTGTAAGCTTTAACGAAGTCACGACGTCACTCGAACGATCTTCCTCCTCGGGCTCGGCGAAGGTCACGCAGATGTTCCTCGCCACTACCTCCTCCTCCGCGGGATCAGGCGTCGTACCGAGGACACCGTTTACCCGGGACAGGATCTCGTCTTCAATAGACCTCGTTCCGCCTCCTGTGTCCCTCCCGTCGGAAGTTCCCTGCCGTTCCGTCGTTTCGCGGAACGCATTCTCCGCCGCTGGAGCGTTCTCGCGGAAGTTCCGGTTGGCACGCCTGGCCTCCTCGCTCGCGGCCAGCGTTCGGCGATACCAGTCAGACCAGTATTCCGGTGTGGACAGCATACCAGGTGACGACTCGCGCGTCCTCTCCAGTGTCTCCACGGGTAGGTCAAGCAACTTGCTCAGCTCTTTCAGTGTAGGTTCCTTAGCCCGAGCAGCGTTCTCGACCATCCTCCTCTTAAGTTCCACTTCATCAAGCGGGAACAGTCTCTCTTCGAGTTCCTTATTGTACTCCTCTTTTTCTTCTAGCACCCCCGACGGCTTGCCTTCTTCCATCGCATCGAGTTCCTCAGCCGTGAACAACCTCGCATGAGAGGTGAGCGACCCCGCGTCGTCCTCTCTGTTAGCTGCTTTCTCGAGCGAGACATTAGTCTCCGGTTCCGGTGCGTTCGTGACTATGGGGTCCCCTGACTCCGTATGCGTACCTTCCACCGGGCAGCGTAGCGTCACAACGTTCTTTTCTCGCAGCGTACCAGGAACGGAAGCGTTTTCAGCGTTCCCCGGTAGCAGTTCCAAACTCGAGGTGTTCTCGGACGCCTCAACAGCCTTCACAGTGTCATTAGCAATCGCAGGCCCCACCAATTCCGGATCACACTCGTCACTATCTTCTTCTAACGCGGCAGCACCAGTGTCCTCGATGGAGCTCCCTAGCTCGGTAGGACGCGTAGCGTTCTGGTTCACAACTCCCGGTTTTATTTCGTAGTGGACTTCTTCGGTCAGGAACGGCAGTGACTTACGACAGCGACAACCCAGGTCTAGGCAGACGTCCTCGTCATCAGTCTTAATAGTCTCGTCTTCGTCGTCAGAAGGCTCTTCACCGTTAGGAACGGTCTCGGACTCACCCCTCACAGCAGCCACCGTAGGTCCCTCCTTCGAGAGAGACTCGGGGCTCGGTACGCAGGGCGTACCCTCATCTTTTCCACACTCTCCACTGAGAGAGTCTTCTCTTGTAGTCCCTTCGCCCCCCACAGGGTGTTCGCCCGGATTGAGGTCCCCATCGGGCTCCAGTTCTTCAATCAGAGCGGGATCTCCCACACCCTCGACTGGGTCCAGCTCAGCCAACGCTCGTAGGAGCTCACGTATTTCTTCAGCTTCGTCCAGCGTCAAGCCATATTCATTCACATTTGCAGCAGTAGTCTCATCATTTTCACACAAAGGCGCGGCCTTTACCTCGTTCACAGTCCCAGGAACGCTCCAGTCTTCAACAGTTCCGTCTCTGGCAGCGTACCTCACAGCGTCGCTCAACGGGCGAGAGGGGGGAGCGACGCTCTCCTCCCCTCCCTCATGCCTTCTTCATTGTTGAGCAGGGGCCGGGCTCGGAGTAGCAGGGCTGGCCTGTACTCCTTGGGCGAGCATCTGCTGCAGCGACTTCGTGACTGGGCACTGGGCAGCGTAGTGGTCCGTACTCTGACACGTCCAGCACGCTCGGGGTCCCCCAGGTTGACGACCTTGTCCCTGTGCTTGACCCCTGCCACTCGAGTTGCGTGTCGGCGGTTGAGTATCGCACTCGACACCAATATGACCCCTCTGGTGGCAGTTAGAACACGTTGCCCTCGCGCGGCGACAGTCGATGCGGCTACAGCCCAGCAT
Source organism: Phytophthora chlamydospora (assembly GCA_012295415.1). Lineage (NCBI taxonomy): Eukaryota > Oomycota > Peronosporomycetes > Peronosporales > Peronosporaceae > Phytophthora > Phytophthora chlamydospora. Next base: position 2,232 of record JAABLK010001020.1, on the reverse strand, counting down.
GTGGCATCGTCCACATACGGTACGCCCATCTTGCGTATACATGTCCGGACCCATCCTCATTCCTCGGAGAGGAGTTTGGGGAACGCTTGCAGGCGTTCCGTGCGGAACGCTAGGCTGGGAAGTCATCATGACAGCGTCTTCATACGTGGCGGCGACGTACCCTTGGGGCGCCGGAGGACTAGTCAAACCTTGCTGCTGTCGAAGGATCGCTTCCTGGTTCTGCTGCAGAAGCTGCATCATCTGGGCTAGCATGACGTTATCGGACGGAGCCTTCGCCTTTACCTCGTCGGCGAAGTCGGCCTCGTCTTCAACCGGGAGATGCATGTTCTTATAGAGCAACACCGCCACGGCCTGGGGAATGGAGTTCACCATCGCTGTGCTCAACGCAGCCTTCCACTCGCGGTTCCGGAGTCCGGACAAGAAGTACTGATACCTCATTTGAGGGTCAAAGCATTGCGCTTCGTCGCAGAGGCCTCGAACTACATCCCCCCACACCTCAGCCGACATCCCTCGGGAACGCTTGGTGTTCTTGAGGCGCTCGATCATTTGGAGTGGAGTTAGGCAGATGAACTGGTTGTAGAAGCGGACCTTCAACGTCTCGAAGTCGCTGATCCGAGAGTATGTCCACCAGTCTTCGCCAGTCTTGCCCTTCAGGCACTCGCGGAACGCGTTCAAGCGTAACTGCTCGTCGAGCCCTTCCGTAGCCCGCACGAAGGCGTTCCAGAACGATCGAGCTCTGTCAACTGTAGCGTTCTCTGAGTAGAACGGTTGGATCATCCGCACGGCGTTCTTGATGTGGGACGGCATTCCACCGTACCCCGTAGCTACCGACACTAGGCTCGTAGGAGCTTGGCTCATCAAGCCCTGGGAGTATAGGGGAGTCGAGCCAGCCACAGGAGCGATGCCCACAAAAGAAGGAAACCAAGTCGGTTGAGTCCCCGACGTAAGGCCTGGAGTGACCGACCCAGCTCCCACGGCTGAGGAGGTCGACCCAGCGTACTGCGTGGTCACGGGTACGCCACTCACCGCAGCTGGGGGCCACGTTTGTTGACCCGTACGGGAGGGTCCAGATGCAGCAGAGCTTGCTCCGGCGGCCGGAGCCACCGAACCAGCACTGACTGCAGCCATGGGGACACCAGTCACCGGAGGCTGAGGCCACATCTGACGAGCACTCGGGGTCGAACTGGGAGCGGAGAATCCGGGTCCCGCCACAGGAGTCGGTCTGTGGGCGGCAAACCCGTATTCAGCCATTGGAACGCCTTGCCCCGCGTTCATCAAGGAAGGTTGATCCTGAAGCGTGTATCCACCGTAGGAAGCGATAGCCGTACGAATCGGTGGCGGCGGAGTCATCATCGAGACAGGCGAGGCACCGCCAAACCCTGACGTCGGCGTCTGCACCCAGGTTGGCACTGACTGAGGAGCCGCCTGGTACAGGTACGGGTTGCTCCAACCCACTCCATAGTTCAGGGTCCCGAATGCAGGTACACCAGCCACCGGGGCAGGTACGGTTCTCTCTGGCACTTGAGTAGTCGGGGTCGGCGCGAACAGTACTGCGGTAGGAGCGTAGTCCCCCTGAGGAACCGTTCCAGGAACGGGCGCTCTGGTAGCAGCTCCGGCAGTCGTCGTGGAGCTCGGAGAGGCAACGGCTCCAGGGCGGGTGTCGGCCCACGCCACACTCGCCGGCGGACTGGCGCGGCGACTGGCACCGCCCACAGCTCTTTGCAGCATCTCGCGGGCCGCATTGAGTCCTGCGGGGGTCGCGATATCAGGTCGCACAGGTCGGGCCGGGTTCGTAGCCGTCGCGCCTGCGGCTCCTGGTCCCACCACTTCTCCACCGTCAGGGTCTCCTTGCTCGGCAATCGCAGGGAGGGGGTTCGTCTCCTGGCCTTCCGAGTAGGCCGTCACGAACACTTCACTTAGCGTCTCCTCTTGTTCTCTAGAGGGGTCTTGAGACATGGCTCCTTCAAGGTACGCGTCCACGAGTACGTTCCGCACAAACGACTGGTACGCTCCCACGGTTTAGGGACTGTCTTCTCCAGGTTACTCCACGCTAGACGTCAGCGTCTCAAAGGGGTCCACTCGCACGAGGCCTCGCAAAGTCTTCTCCGGCTAACAGCCTACCCTGCTTCTCCACCAGATGTCGTATGCCACCCCTTGTTTTGGGTCGGCTAGGCTGGAGCTTTGTAGGAGTCGACGACGAGAGGGTCCGGGCAGGTAGACACAACGAGGAGC
>JAABLK010000101.1:0-59911 GCA_012295415.1 Phytophthora chlamydospora | reverse complement strand
AGCTGGAGGCCGAGGCGTTCGCGCTGCAGACGGCGCTGGGCGAGGCGCAGCAGACGCTCAAGGCGCGCGAGGCGGCGCAGCAGGAGCTCCAGACCAAATACGACAAGGCCCTCCGCGGGCTGCTGCGGCTGGATGAGGCCTGGAAGCTTAGCCAAGCGCAGGCAAGCGATGCACAGGACAAGCAGCAGGCGGCGGAGCGGCTTGCGCAGGACCAGAAGCGGCGCGGGGACGAGCTGGAGCTGCAGTTAAATGCGGCAGGCGAAAGGGAGACAACGTTGGCCAGTAGAGTGGACGCAGTTAATCAGGAGAAGCTGCAGGCCGAGGATGAGCGTGACGAGGCCAAGCGGAGCTTAAAAGACAGCGAGATGCAGACGCACGAGCTGCGCGCGCAGCTGGAGGCCACGCGCACGCAGTTCGAGACTCAGATGAAGAATCAGGAGGGGGCAACCCGCGAGGATGTAAGGAAGATGCAGGAGAAGCTGCAGCAGGCGGAGGAGCAGGCGGCTGCGCTAAGAGGAGAAATTCACGCTAGACAGGAGGAGGCTGCGAAGGTGGACGCCGAGTTGAGGGACGTTAAGGAGGCGGAAGCGGCAGCTAAGCAGCGACTGGTCAAGCTCACAGAGGACCACGCGACGCTGAAAGTGCACCTGGATTCGGCCAAGTTGATCGCCGTGGAGAGCACGCAGAGAGCCATTCAGGCCGAAGCAGAGAACGAAAGCTTGGAGAAGGAGCTTGAAGATCGGGAGGAAGTGTTGCGGGAGAAAGAGCAGACGATGCAAAAGCTGGAGGAGGAACTGGTGCACAAGCAGAAGACGCTGGATGAGGAGCTGGTGAAGAAGAAACAGGCGCTGGACGAGACAGAAGGGCGGTTGATGAAGGAGTCGCAGGAAATGCTGCAGGCCCAGGAAGAAGCGTGGAGCTGTCGGGAGAGAACTCTAGTCCAAGAAGTTGATAAGTGCACGCGGGATCAGGCGCAGATGCAGGCGTTTCACGTCGAGTTGGCGGGGTTGCTGCAGATAAAGGAAGATGGGGCCGACGCAATGGAAGAGCAGCCAACACGTGTCGAACCCGCCAGGCTCAAGGCTCTGGTAGTGCAGGAAATCAACAAGCGCGACGTCCTCACTGCGAAGCTAGGACGGCTGAAGACGAAACTGGTGGCAACCAAACGCCAGCTTGGCTCGCAGACGCAAATGGAGGCAGAGAACGCCAAACTCCGCGCCGAGTACGAGAAGGCCAAGCTGGCTATGGAGCGCATGGCAACACGGAGAGGAAAGAGTTTATCGTCCACAACCTCCGCATCAGTTCGGCCAACTGGCCACGACAACAGCAGCGGGAGCTCCTCGGACAGGGGCATCGGCCTGGAGATCAGACCTGAAACGGGAGCAGTGGCGTCAATGGTGAAGCGAAAGTTAGAAATCGCTTCAGAAACAGAAGCCAACGAGTGCAGGACGACGCCGCGAAAGGCCCAACGCGCCAAGCACGTGTACGTGGCTTCCAGGTATCTCAGCAGCGCCTCGAAGCGCTGAGCTTCGACCCACCAAGCCAACTCGAAGGAAGGAAGTTCATTCCTTCGGTATACTAGTTATTCATCACCTTTAAAAGTTCCGCCGAAACTGGGGGTAACTACTGGTCAGGACAACGTCAACAAGACACTTACAGCTCGTGCTTCTCCGTCGGAAAAGGCTCTTCCTCCTGCTGGTGCAGGTGCAGGGACCAGCCGGGCACGCTCTTCTGGTCCTTCACGCGCAGCCGAATGCTCTCGAAGCACTGGAAGGCCTCAGCAGGCTGGATCTCGCCATTGACGAGAGTCGCAGAGGCCGTGTCCTTGGCGTTCAAGTAGCACGGCACGTACTCGTTCACTTGGCCAAAAGTCACCAGCACTCCGCCGTTGCTCAGCTGCTGCGGGAAGCGCTTGGGGCAGGCTTGCGCTTGGTGCTGCTGCACTCCACCCCAGTAAGGCGCCCAGGCCACGGAGCCGCCCTCCTCGAGGTTTTGGCCGTCGATAGCGACCTGGAAACCACGCCGTTAGTTAGTTCACTCCATTAGCCAGGCCGATCATAAGTACAAGAACCTACGAAGATCGTTTCGTTCGCAAAGGCGAAGGTGGGGTCCAGGGAGAAGATCTCGACGGCCGCGCGCTGCTGCATCTTGAGCTCCGTCAGCACGTTGAACGCCACGTAACTGGCCGCAGTCGTCAGCACGAGCACCTTGGCCCACAGACGGTGGAAGCACGTGAGCGTCACGAGCACTCCAGCCGCCAGCGCAGCCAACTGCCGCACCACAGGCGCGTCGAGACTCGCCACCAGCGTCCAGATATCGTCGTCCAGCCGACGGAGCGGCGCCGAGGGGCTTGACCCGATATTTAGCGCCTCCATCACCGTTTGGACGAACTCCTTGCCGCCATCCAGCAGCCTCTGGCCACACTCCATTGGCGGCTCCGTCTCCAGTTGTCTCCAGTTGGCCACACCACTAAACGTCAGCGGCTCCACACTGCAGGACGCGCCGTACAGCCCCAGCGCCGCGACCGCCAGCGTCAGCAGGTTGAGCGCCACCTTAGAGATAGTCCCAGCCAAATTCAGACTCTGCAGCGGCCACAGCTGCTCGTCAGTGCGAGGCAGCGACACGTACAGCAGCAGAGGCGCCACGCCGGCCGTGGCCAGCGTCCAGCCAACGTTCTGCAGCAAGGAGCCGCCCGCCAGCCAGCGCTGGGCGAAGCTGAGACGAGGCAGCACTTGAGGTCGATCCAGCCAGTCCTCGGCGTTGTCCTCCGACTCGTCTGAGTCCGAATGCCACGCATCTTCGTCCTCTTCCCCGGCATCCTCGTCCGAGTTCTCCTCCTGCAGCTCGTCCCAGTCGCGCTGCGACGCGTCGGCCGCCAACATGGCGTCGATCTGCTCATCCTTCGTCTGGATGTACGCGTCGTTCCACTTGTCGTCGATGAACACGGGCTGGTTCGTCGCCTTGGAGCGCGACCGCGTCAGCATCCTTGCTTCCTTGCCTGTCGGGTTGTGGCCGTTTGGTGTACACCATACAAAAATCAAGATTGTGGTACCTGAAAGATTATGACATTAGGTGTCATACATAACTGTAGCCATTCATTTCGATGGTCAAGGACGTNATGGCGTCGATCTGCTCATCCTTCGTCTGGATGTACGCGTCGTTCCACTTGTCGTCGATGAACACGGGCTGGTTCGTCGCCTTGGAGCGCGACCGCGTCAGCATCCTTGCTTCCTTTTGCCTTGTGCCTGTCGGGTTGTGGCCGTTTGGTGTACACCATACAAAAATCAAGATTGTGGTACCTGAAAGATTATGACATTAGGTGTCATACATAACTGTAGCCATTCATTTCGATGGTCAAGTACGTCAGCACAAATTCAATCCTTTCAATCACCGGAAGAAGCTGCGCAGGTCGTCGAGGTTGAGTCTCTCGCTGCGTCTGTCGTCGTGGGACTTGGCGACCACCAGCACGTGCTTGGCCAGCTTCTCCTTGCGCTGCTGCAGCTGCAGGATCATGTCCTCCACCGTGTCGTTCACCACGTAGCGCTTGACCATCACGTCCTGCGTCTGCCCCAGGCGGTGCACGCGGTCGACGGCCTGCTCCTCGACACCCGGGTTCCACCACGGGTCCAGCAGAATGACCACGGACGCGCACGTGAGGTTGAGCCCCACGCCGCCGGCCTTGAGGCTGATGACCAGCACCTCCACACTCGGGTCCTTGGCGAAGCGGGTCAGCACGCGCTCGCGGGCCTCCTGGCTCAGGCCGCCGTTGAACGTGCAGTGCGAGAACCCGTGGCGCGTCAGCAGCTGCGACACCATGTCCAGCATGGAAGTCCACTGCGAGAACACCACCACCTTGCGCTTGTGCTCGGGCGGCTGGGCATTGGCGTTCTCGAGTCTGATGGCCTGCAGGTCACGCAGAAGTTGCTGCAGCTTGGCGCTCTCGAAGCCCGTGCCGTCGTCGTCAGCAGCAGCAGCCGTGTCCTCCTTCTCCAGGTCTTGATCGGCCTTGGCCTCCTCCTCTTGAGCTTTCGAGGCAGCTGGAGGTGGCAGCGTGAAGACCTTCTCCAAGTCGACCACAGTTCGGCACACGGGGCAGCCGTTCTCCGGGTCGTTGGCAAGGCTGTTGCGCAGGCACTGGTCGCACAGGACGTGGGCGCACGGGGTCAGCACGGCGTTCTGCGGCGGGTCCAGGCAGATCGGGCACTCCTGGGACTCCAAGCCGTCCTCCACCTGGGCGATCACACTCTGGATGTAGGACGCCGTCAAGCCGCCCGCCGCGTTACTCTCCCTGTCGTCCAACGCAAGCAGCTGAGAGCGATTGCTGGCCTGCATGTCTTTCTGGAGCTGGGCAGCAATCCGCTGGTAGTAGGCCTCCGAGCTCTCGTTCTGCTGCGGCTGGAAGGCTGATCCAGTCGACGAAGCTGCGTCTGCTTCTGCGCCTTGGCTGTCGGGCTTCAACGCCTGCTCCACATGCTTCCCGAGAGCGAGCAGCGGGTGGTCACAGGCTTGGCGGAGGCGCAGCAGCAGCGCGAAGATGGCCACGTAGCTCGACATGGCGGAGCCGCTGGCCACGAACCCGTTGAACTCGGCTCGGCTTTTATCGAAGACGGCCTGATAGAAGGCTCGCTCGTCCGGCGAGAACTCGAGCTTGACCAACTCGACATGCTTTGGCGGTAGCTGGACGATCCTCTTGCCCTGCTTATCCCGCGAGTGCTTCGTGCGACGCAGCAAGACGGGCGTGAGGAGAACCTTAAGCCGACCCAGCGCGTTCACGTCGTCGCCGTCTTCGTATGGCTTGGTGATGACGCGCTTCCACCACGCAACGCGCGACCACGGCTCGTACTGGAGGAAGCAGAGCAGCGCGAACATGTCGTCCAGCGTGTTTTGGATCGGAGTGCCGGTCAGACACCATCGATGCGTGGCGTGAAGCGCCGAGCACGCCTTGAAGTAGCCTGTCGCCCGGTTCTTGATGCTGTGGGCTTCGTCGAGGATGATCCGGTGCCACTCGGTCGTTGTCAGGAGGCCGTTCTTGTCGAACTCTGCGGACAGAACGCCGTACGTCGTGAGCACGAGATCGCTCTTGCTGAAGGAGGCAGAAGCCAACGCCGTGCCAGTGTCGCGGTCATCGCCATAGTACACGTGGACACTCAACGCGTTGGGCAGGAAGCGCTCGTGCGTCTCGTTCTTCCACTGGTGAAGCAAGCTCAACGGACAAACCACGAGGGTCTTGCCCGTCGTCTTCCGCTTGCCTCGGCTTGAATCATCATCGTCGTCCTCGGCAGCTTTGCCGTCGCCGATGTGCTTCTGGTACGCGAGCAGAGACAACATCATCATGGTTTTCCCTGCACAAGTGCAAGGGTTAGTTAGTTGTGCGCCTGGTTCCACGGTAACACCACAAGCCTGACGTACCCATTCCCATGTCGTCCGCCAAGATCCCACCGAGGCAGGGCGCAGGCGGTTTGGGCCTCGTTAACGACGCAATCTTCTCGAAAGGGTTCACGTAGTAGGAGTTCTTGCAGCGGAAATGACGCTCTTCCCACATCTGAATCAGCAACGGTTAGCATGCTACTTACCCTGGGAGATGCGACTCAAGCAAGGCACGTACCGGGTCGTTGCTCTCTTGATCTTTGGCACCATTTTGGAGTTGGTTCTCTCGCCATAGCATCCACCTCAGCGCTTGCTTCTGGTGATCTCGTAGCTCAATAGCATTCAAGTACTGCGCGATGCGTTCCGATGGGTCCACGCCAGCACCATCTGCCGAGTTGCGCAGTTCATTGGCGTCAACGCACTCTGAGAACAGCGTATCGAGGTCCTCCGGGTTCACCTGCGGGTCTTCGGCTTCAGCGGTGGAACGCGACGCCATGGCGTCTAAGGATGGTACTTCAGCTCCGTGGATCATCTGCAGCAAGTTATAGAGCTGGTCCGAGAGGTGGAAGTTGGCGTGTCCTTCCTTGAACACATCGAACGCCTTGACACTTACGTAGACGAACACAGTCACCTGGCCAAACAGCAAGCACACTATCAGCAAAACCACTACAAACCTCCACCAGCACAAGCCAGCACTCACATCAAATGCCGCAAACATCTGCGAATGCACCGGTGGGGCCTCGCACACGCCTCCGAGCCTCACGAGTCCGCTCTTCATCAACGGGTGCAGCAGCATCTCCAGGTTCCTCTCCAGGCGCCCAATCTGCGCGTGCTCCACGGTTTCGATCCTTACGATACCTCCGGAGACCGACAAACCAGGTCGCAGTCTCTTCTTGCCCGCGTTTTCTGCGTGGAGCAGCAGCTCGTCCCCCACCTGGAGCTTGACGCCCTGGCGGTTCACGGCCGCCTGCATCGTGGTCTTGCCCAGCACCTGGAAAGACTCCTGTGCCTGCACGTCCACTTGCTCCAGCTTGTCCAGTGCCTGCCGCAACCTGCGCTTGGCCTGTTCATCCTGCTGTCCACTGGCCTGCTCGTCCTGCCTGGCCAGCCGCTCGAAGTACTCGGAGGCGGCGCCCGGCACGCTGAAGCAGTTGCGCTGCAGCAAAGCCAGGACCTCTTCGTCCAGCAGCTCGATACCCAGCTCCTTGAGCTGCTGCAGCTTCCTGCGCACGCGCTGTTGCTCCTTCTCGGCCGAGCTGCCCACGCTGAAGAGCAACGACGTCTGAGACTTGGACGGAGGCGTCTTGCCGTTCCGCGCCTTCTTGCTGCCGTTGGGAGGTGTCGACGTCTTGGGTGGCGTTGCCGTAGGTCGCGCGTTCAGGCACATTGCGCATTGGCTCGAGCGCGGCTCGTTCTCGAAGGTACAGCGCGAACAGCTCCACGGCGCCATAACCATTGCCGCCATATATAAAAGTGCTGCCCGCCAAAACAACCTTGAATATTTGATACGGGTACAAGCGACTGTACTTGTGAAACTTAATCAGTTGCTTCTATAAACAATCGGTGTTATTGAGGAAGAGTACTGTACTACCAAACACCGAATCGAGTCGAGACGCTTGGCCGCAAGTCGCAGGTTGGTGGCGGCGACACGCCGCTCTGCCGTCCGCTTCGAGCCCAGCAGCCGCAAGTGAAGGTGCACACGCAAGAGGCGGCGCTCGAAGCCAGCGTGATGAACTTCCCTGTGGCTCCTGATAGCATTCGGTCTCTGGAGGAGCTGCAGGAAGTGGCGCTTCAGCCGCAACACTTCTACAGTAGACGTACAGTTGTGAGATGAATTCGGCCGACTCGGATCGTGCGCGCGATCCTGCTTGACCGGGGACTACGCGACCGCGCTGCCTTCAACAACATGTTCCGCTCTCGTGACGACCTGGGCTTCCGCTTTGCGGACGAAGTCTCGCGGGTGGACCCGGAGATGCGACTGCGCTTCACGTCGGACTCACCCGAAGGACTTCCCGAATGAAGTGCTGGACGAGCGTCCGAACATCCGCAAGCAGATCCACACGCCGGGGCAGAGCGGCAGCACCACGTTGCTGGAGCGCATGCGTCCTGGCTACTCTCGTGAGGCGTACCTGGCGCTGGACATGCGAGCTCGTATCCGTGGCGTTGCCATCTCGTCCGACTTCATTACTGGCTTCTGTAGAGAGACGCGAGGACGAGAAATTGGACACCATCTCACCATTGCGAAACGTGTGCTACGACGAAGCCTTCGTGTTCGCGTACTCGGTCCGCGCCCGGACAGAAGCGATGCACCCCATCGAAGACGACGTTCCGCAGGAAGACAAGCTGCGTCGGCTACGCGAGGTTATCGACACGTTCAACGAGGTGGTCACGCGCACGAACCGCGTCGAGGACTCGGATCGACTGCATACAAGGCACGGAGCAGACGGGTGAGCTCGCGTCCGATCTCCTTCCGCTGCCGAGTGTCCCCCCCTGCAGGAGGCAACAGAGCTCGTGTCGTCTGATTTTCTTGGTGCCTTGCCGCACTCTCTTGAGGCGCTGGAGCTGGAGATATTAGACAGACTGCTGTACATTTTGGCAACAACAACAGGAAAAGACCGAGCTAATGCAGTACAACGAGAAGCACGTATATTCCCTCCAGCCTGAAGTCGGACGTCCGCAGCCTCCATTCACCATATCAACGGGTCTAGTGAGCCGCAACGGCGCCCTTGGCAGCTTCCGCGGCGCGCTTCTGCATGTCCATCTGCATGTTGGAGATCTGCTGGCAAGGGTGAGTAACCTCCTCAATAGCTCACCAGGAAAGAAACAGCTCCGTACGTTGGTCCGAATGCCGATGGCGTCCTTCTCCTTGGCTTCGATCTTGGTGTTCACCTTGCTCCTGTGAACCAACCACCAGAGCAAAAGTTAGATCTCTCGACACTGGGTCAACCCTGCACCTCTTTCTCTCCGTACAGCTCCTTGTTGATGAACTCGAGACGCTTGTTGACGTTTGTCTTGGCCTCGTCCACGTCCTGCTTGAGCAGCACGGGCCCCACGAGTTTGTAGACCTTGGCCTCGTCGTCCAGGAGGTCCAGCTCCTTCTTCACCATGTCGTTCTCGTTGGCCTGCTGCGCGTACGTCTGGCGCTGCGTCGCCAGCACTTGCACCTCTGCATTCACGCAGTCAGCACCTACTCCCTATGGAAGGCGAACAAGTCGCGCACGCACCGTCCTGCAGCGCCCGGTAGCGCGTCATCTCCGCCTCGACCTTGTCCTTGAGCTCCGCCATCTTTTTCGCGTTTCCACCAATTGACTGGGGTTACGGTAGCGTAACCCGAGTGTAACCCCAGTTGAAGTGAGTGAGACATTGTATCTCCTTGCCGAAGGTGATCCAAAAGTGGTGGAGGAAGATGACGAGGTCGGTGAAAAGAAAAGCGATTCCGTGATGCAGAAGACCTGGTTGCTTCACGGTCGACGCTCATTTTGGGGGACTCTCGCAGCAAGGCGTTTGGCTTTTGAACCACGCCGTCCGGTGAGCTTAAGTGCCATGCAAAACGAGACTAAAGATGGAAGTTCACAAACGCTAATGACCAGCTAACACTGGCACGGAGTCCCTTACCACATGCGATGACTATAGCACGGAACCACATCCATTAGGGGCGCAATTTAAGTGACCTGCCTACGATGAATGAATTTCTCGACTCTTTGATGAGCTCAGCCCCCTATCTAGGACGCAAACTGCACCATGTTGTGTTGTACGAGTACTCGCAGCTTGGGTCCCAGCACTGGATCCTGGGCAAGTCGCTGCAACTCCTCGGGGGTCTGCTGGCACGCGTGCAGGCGCTGCATCAGGTTTGCGTCCGAAAGCGCGGCTAAAAGCTCGGGGTTCTTCAAAATGCGCTGCACCTGCTCCTCTTCTTCGGGTGAGCGCTGCATCCCAGCGATCGCCTGGCGTCGAGTTTCGTCCAAGTCAACTATCGCTGGTGGCTTGGAAACATCCGAAGGCGTCTGGCCGCTATTCATTCGGAGATCGTGCGATGACTGTTGCTGTTGTTGACGCTCGGGTTTCTTTTGGGACGACGCTGACTCGGCCGAAGCACCCAGCTGGACCATCGCACGGCACACCAATTACCGCGTTAGCTTTAAAGCATTCGATAGCTTTGTCTACTGCCCACCCACCTCTTCAAAATGGTTTCCCAGGAACTCCATGAAGTCTCGCAGCATGGTTGACACAGCGGGGTCTTTCTGGTATTTGAGCACAGCGGCACGTGGGTCTTGCTGCATGTCGGCAATGGCCTGCGAGAACGCAGGGTTTTGCAGTGCTACAGTCATTGTCAAACAGTTAAGGCTATGTTCCTACAGAGCGACTGCAACGACAATACGTCGTACCTTGAGCAAGTTTCGGGTTGCGCGCGAGCTTCTCGTAGAACCGCTCATTCATCCATTCTGGCATCCACACACGAACGCATTCACAGAGAAGTGTTTGTCCTAGAAACCCAAGTGCTACCGGACAGCCTCGCTCGCACCTTTGGGGTCGAGCTGATTCATGCTTTTCATGGCCTCCTGAACCTCCGGGAAGACGAAGGCCGGACTGGTCTTCGCTGCTTCCTTTTCCTTCTGCTTCACGATCAGCAGACGATCGTCTCGCTACAGACTCACAGAAAAGCACGTTAGGTCGCACGAAATCAACGCCATCTCGAGTCAGACAACCCCACCGGTTGCCGCGTGGGTTCCAACGTCGCTACAGTCTTAACTGCAGCCTTGTTTTTCGTGGACTTGGGCTTGGGTGTGTTGAAGAAGCCCTTCTTGAGCCCCTGGCCGAAGGATTTGCGGTTGCGCTCCTCGTTCTGCTGCTTGCGCTTGTCCTCTTTGGCTCGCTGAGCGACGGCCACCATTTCGTCCATGACACTCGCTGTCGTTGCGTCTCCAGCTGCCTGGTTGTCCTCGTCGCCCAGCATTGGCGGCTCATCGTCGTCCACGTCTCTCATTGCGTTTGTCGAGTCCGCGGCTTCTTATAAAGTGACCGAGGAGTCGCCTCCATAGATTTCAAGATAAAAGCCCGTGTATTAGCTCTAGCTCTAGCCTAGAACGTGTGGTACTCCTGCACGAACGTCGCTAGCTGGGCGGCGAGCGCCTTGCGGAACGGCGAGTTCGCCGAGTTGAGCGCTGCGTGCAGCGCCTTGCCGCCCTCCGACTGGTAGCGAGCGGGCACCACGACTTCCACGTCGTAGTCGCCGCCGCAGTCCGAGCTCAGGTCCAGGAACTTGAGTTCGCCCGCCACCGAGCTGTCGCCCCGCTTGAGCGTGCAGGCCAGCGTAAACGTGAAGTCGAATATGTAGCGCTTGGCGCCGCGCACCACGGCGATGGACGCGTCACCCTCGAGGTCGGACACATCGCCCGAGGTGACGACGCCTTCCCCGCTGCCCAGCGGCGCCGAGACGCCAGCAGCGAGCGTCTCCAGCTTGGCCTTGGCCCACGCCGTCATATCCTTCTCCTCGAACGTGTTGCCCTGGTTCCAGGCCGAGCCGCCGGCCACGCTCTTGATCTGCACCTTGTTGGGGTCCTCCACCTTCTTGGGGGCGATGTCGCCGATGAGCTGCTTGGCCTCCTCGCTCAGCTCGTTGTTGAAGAACGTGGTCACGCGGCCGTCCGCCAGCTTCTTGTAGCCGCGCACGTGGCCCACGATCTCCGTGTCTTCGTCGCCAATAGTGGGGCTCGAGGCTGCAGAAGAAGGAGCAGCGGCCTTAACTGGAGCAGCGGAGCTAGTCTCCGCCACTTCCACGCGCGTGGCGACCTTCTTGGGGGCCGGCGTCTCCTTCTCCTTCTTGGCCATCTCCTGCACCTTCGTGTACAGAGAGTTGACCGACTTGTTGCTGGGCTCCAGCGCCTTGGCTTGGTCTAGAGCACTCAGTGCCTCCTTGAAACGGCGTAGCTGCACCAACGCCTGCGCCTGGCGGAAGTAGCCCTTGGCGTACGAGCTGTCCCGGGCCACGCAGGCCTCGGCGTCCTCGAGCGCCTGTCCAGCCTTGCCCATGGAGCAGCGCGCGGCCGAACGGTTGGCCAGGAAGATGTGCTGCGTGTGCAGCGGGTCCTTGTCGTTCACGGCGATGGCCCGCGTGTACAGCACCTCGGCCTCCTCTAGCGCCTTCTGCTGGAAGGCGGCGTTGCCCCGGCGCTTGAGCTCCGCCACCAGGTTCTGCAGCTCCGTCGGGTCCGTCGGCACGGGCCCATGCAGCACGTCCGAGTGGCGCGAGAAGGGCAGCGTGGCGTCACCTCCGAACATCTTGATACGATAGCGCTAGATTCCAAAGTGAGCCTGTTGCAGCCCCAAAGCGGCTTGTGGAAAGTTCTGGAATAGTTGTGCAATGTGACGGGGCAGCAGGTGGCTGTAGCCATCTCGGTAGGCGCTGAAGGCAATGGACACAAGAGTTGTCGTGGTTTACTTTCTACGGAGCAGGGGCGGGTGGGTTTCTACTTACTGGTGCGCTTTCGCTTGGTGGGCCGCTCGCTCTCGGCGTCTCCGTTCTCTGCTTCCAGCCTCCGCTTCTTGGCAGCGGCGATGCGCGCTGCCCGGCGCTGCGCCTCCTCCTCCTCAGCCTTCTTCTTGGCGGCTTCCTGCTCTTTCCACAATGGGAGCTCCTTCTGGTACTTGGGTGCGGCGATGTGGGCCTCCACGCGCTTCACGTCGCGAGCGATGGCCGACTCAGTCACGTTGCACCACAGCATGTCCGGATTGGCCTCGTCCGGGTGGTCCACGAACATGGGCGCGTACTTGGCGAACGAGAGCTTGAGGTTGCGCGCCTTCTGGTAGCGCTTGCCGTGGATGTAGGCGTTGATCACGTCCACGTCTGCCTTCATCTCGTGGCCCGTCGTGGAGCAGCGCACACGCGCGTCGCCAGAAAAGGTCAAGTCCGGCATCGATTTGACGAGGGCTTCCAGCGCCTTACGCCCCTTGATCTCTGCCTTCTTGCCCACCGGTGACGGCTTCATGCTAACAGCAGGCTGCTCCTTCTTCCCGTTTCCCGACGGTTGCGTTTTGCTGGTCGGAGACTTTTTAGTCGCGGGCGAAGTCTTCACCGCAGTCTTCGGGCTCTTCACAGCAGCAGTAGTAGAGCTAGACTTGGTGGTAGTAGCTGCAGGGGAGGACGTCTGCTTGGCCTTCTTCTTGTCCTTGGGCGTCACTTTCTTTACCTGCTTCGGACCCTCTGCGTTCTTCTTCTTGGGCGTGATCTTCTTCTCCACAACCACCTTCGCATTGGTCTGCATAACTTCCACGCTCTTAATGGTGACAATCGGCTCGTCCTCCGGCTGCTGCTTATCGCTCTTGCTCTGCTTGGCGTTTGTGTCCACCTTAACGACCACGGTCTTCTCCTTCTTCTCCTTGGCGACAGGTGACGCCGAGGGATTCGAGTCCGTGCTACTGCCGCCCAGCACGCCGAGCAGACGCTGCTCGCCGTCCTTCGGGTGGTCCTCCAGGAACTGCATCGCGTGGCTCACGATCACGTCCGACTTGGCGTTTCCGCGGCAGAGCTGCAGCTCCTTGGCCAGCGCCTGCAGCTCGCGACGGGACGCGCTCTCCAGCACCTTCTGCGCTTGACTCATGGTTCTATGCGTCTGCGGGTATCGAGGCTGAGCTCAACAGCGCAATAGCCAAAGGTATCAGATCAAATGCGCGCGCAACTCACAGCAATTGGCGCGCTCGCTCTCTGCCAGTGCTTGGCTCGAAGTGAGCTCTACGTGGAGCACGTAATATGATGTACAGAACACAAAAGATGGGACGACAGCTTCAACTTGCTCGACGTCACGCCATCGTGCGCTACCCGGCGTTAAACCCCGAAGCTGCTCGCGCATTCCTCAATCCCCGCCGCCCATCAAGACCAAGCTGATGCTCCGCCAGACCCGCAGCTTGGTGCTGCGCCTCTCATCCGCTCGCTCGATGGCTACCGCCGCCTGCGACCGCCCGTTCCGCGTGGGGATCGTGGGCGCCGGCCGCATCGGACAAGTGCACGCTCAAGGCATCCAGCGAACCAGCGCCGTGGTGCACCGCATCCAATTGCCGGCTCGAGTACGTTAAGGGGTGCAGTCACTGTAGTAAGAGGGGTGAGTGCTCAACGCTGTTGTTGCTGCTGCAGGAGTCGGAGCCCGACCGCGCTGAGAAGATCGCCAAGAAGTTCGGCATCCCCAACTGGACCAACGATGCGTCCGAGGTCTTTAGCGACCCGGAGATCGACGCCGTCGTCATCTGCTCGCCGACGGCCATGCACGCCGAGCAGATCATCGAGGCGGCCAAGCACAAGAAGCATATCTTTTGCGAGAAGCCTGTGGATCTCAGTCTCGACGTTGTCAACAAGGCCATCAAGGCGGTGCGTGGATAAACTCCCGCTGGGTTATTCCTCCGAGTGGGTGCTGATATGTTCTCTATGTTGGATGTGTCTTGGGCTGCAGGCGGACGACGCTGGCGTGAAGCTCATGATCGGGTTCAACCGCCGCTTCGACGCCAACTTCGCGCGCGTCAAGCAGGCGATCGACCGCGACGAGATCGGCAAGGTCAACATGCTGCGCATCACCAGCCGCGACCCCGGCGCGCCGCCCATCGAGTACGTCAAGGTGTCGGGCGGCCTCTTCCGGGACATGACCATCCACGACTTCGACATGGCGCGCTTCCTGGTGGGCGACGAGGTGGACGAGGTCTACGCCATGGCGCAGAGCGTCAACGCCGACATCGCGGCCGCGGGCGACATCGACACGGCCGTGATCCTGCTCAAGTTCCGCAACGGCGTCATCTGCTACATCGAGAACAGCCGCGAGGCGGCGTACGGCTACGACCAGCGCGTGGAGGCGCTCGGCTCCAAGGGCTCCGTGGCTTGCGACAACAAGCACTCGAACCAGGTGGTCGTGTCCACGAGCGAGAGCGTGCGTCGGGACCTGCCGCTGCACTTCTTCCTGGAGCGCTACATGGACGCCTACGTGGCGGAGATGGAGGCGTTCATCCGCGTGTGCACGACGGACGGCGCCTTGGTCCCAGTGGGCGGTGAAGACGGGCGTGAGGCTTTGTTGCTGGCTCTGGCGGCGAACAAGTCGCTGGCCGAGAACCGGCCGGTCAAGGTCGATGAGCTGCGGTAGCTTGATGCTAGGACCTAGATGTTTGGGTTTGTATGGTGACATTCACAGCCAAGTTGGCACAGGCGAACTCGACAGATTAAAGCGGGCCGTATTGTCTTGGTGGCATTGTCTTTGGTATGTTCCTGCTCGCTCCTGTAGCTGTGCTCGTCGCTACTGCTCTGTTTAGTCACAGGTAGAGTCTCGAGAATGGAAGGCATGTGCAGTGGTGTGCTGATAGCACGGTTGGCTACGGGCTCAGGAATTGCTTCGGCTGCACGAGGTGTCCGACACAACAGGCATGCGGCAATTCTCTTCGAGTAGTGCAGGCCAGCGGCAGGTTTCTCCTTGGGCGGGGCATCCAGCCGCCTAGGTTCAGCTCTGCTCACCCACCGCCCTGCGAATCCTTCCTCGTGATATACCACAGTATGAGCATCTATTCCATGTTCTCATAAGTCAAACGGAGGTTGAGCGCGATGGTCTCTCCTGGTGAACCGCAGGGGGAAGAGATGGAGCCGTTGCTGACAAGCGTCGACGTCGTGTGTCGTGAAATCCCAAGTTTCACGGACCAGCCCCGGGTGGCTCGCCTTATCGAGGCGTTCCTGGACTACTCGCAAGGAAGGGCTGGGACGAAGAAGACGTCGTGGACGGCCTGGTGGACGCCTCCTGGACGGGCAAACTGGATGTGATCCAGTGGTTGTGCGCCAAGGGGGAGCAAGTGGCGGGCCTTCCGACCAGCGACCTGGTCAAGAAGTGGAACAGCTACGGGTATCCGTTGACTTCTGCGGCCTTCGAAGGCAACCTCGACATCATGCAGTGGCTCGTGGAGAAGGGAGCTCCAGTGAATCAAAAGGACGTTACCGGCAGCACTCCTTTGATCGCGTCCGCTAGCGGGGGGAAGCTCTCCGCCGTGCAGTGGCTGCTTACCCAGGACGCGGACGTGAATGCAAAAGACCGAGACGGCAACACGGCCCTGTTGGGGGCTGTGGCCGCAGGGGGGTCGGAGATGGTCACGTGTCTTGTCGAGGCTGGTGCCAGTTTGCATGACGAGAGCAACATTGGCCAGACAGCGCTGCATTACGCCGCGGGGTCCAGCGTCGAGGAGGTTCGTTTTCTCGTGGCCAATGGCGTCGAGCTTTCTCACGCCGACAAGTGGGGCCGTACAGCTCTGTACTATGCGAGTACTTGCCGCAACTTTGAGGTCGTCGAGTTCTTGTTGGAGAGCTTCGAGGAGGAGCAGCCACCTGTGGACGATACGCGCCGCACTTTCTTCGAGGCGGTCAAGGCGGGGCGCACCGCCCTCCTCAACTCCCTCATCACGCGGGGTGTCGATGTCCACTACTGCAATTTCCAAGGAAGAACAGCACTCCACGAGGCTTCTGCGTCGGGATGTGTCAGCTCCGTCGAGTTCTTGCTGAAGCGTGGGGCCGACAGCCGACTGGCCGACAAGTTTGGGATGACAGCAGTGTTTGAAGCGTCTCGGTTTGGCCATCTCGCCGCTCTGCACCGCCTTCAAGAGGCTCAAGGCAACCTTAGCGACGACGCCAACCTGTCTGGCCAAACACCTCTGCATTTCGCTGCTGGGGGAGGCCACAAGGAGGTGGCGGAGCTACTACTAAGCCAGAGTGCCAACGTCGGCAAGTGCGACAAGCGAGGCTGGACTCCATTGCACAGCGCTGCGGCAGCTGGCCACGTTGCGCTGGCGGAACTCCTGGTTGCCAATGGTGCCGGCATGGAGGCCAAGACTGTTTCGGGACAGACAGCAGAGGCTCTGGCGCTGGAGCGTGGCCACAAGGATGTGGAGCTGTCTTTGGCGAAACTCAAGCCAAACGCGCAGGAGTCCAGCGGCGTGAAAGACGTCGACCTCTCCGAGTACAAAGAGTATCTCCTCAAGCGAAGCGACATCCAGTTCATCTCCATCGTGACGGCGCTGCAAGATACGTCGGAGGGCACGTGGCTCGACTCGCCCGTTGAGGTCAAAGTCAAGAGGATCAAAGGAGTGTCCAAGAATTTCGTGGAAGAGCTCGATCGGTGGGCCAAGCTCAACCACCCGCACGTCATCAAGCTCTATGGTTTTTGCCAGGGCGACGAGGCCGGCAGCGAACCTTTCTTCGTGTACGAGCGCCCTGCTCACGCCTCCATGTACGAGTACGTTGACTCAACCAGCGGCAATCTTGACGACGTGTGGGACAAGCTCTACCAAGCTGCGCTCGGGCTTCAATATTTGCACGACCGTAACACCATTCACGGAAGTCTCAGCCCGTACAGCATCGCCGTCGCGTCGAATGGAGCCGCGAAACTCCAAGGATTCGATGGTGCTGCTGAAGCTTACTTGCCTTGGTGCACCGCTCCTGAAATCGTCGCTGGGCTTCCCCCTTCGTTCGAGTCAGATGTGTACGTCTTCGGCTTGGTCGTCGTCAACACCTTCCAGCCCGGTCTTTGGGCCTTGGACGACAACAGCGAGATTCAAGACTTCATCCTGGCTGGGCATGTCCCCGAGAAGCCAGAAAAGATGAGCTCGAGTCAGTGGCAAGTGATCCAGAGAATGTGCGCCTACGACCCTCGAGATCGACTTTCTGCCTCGGATGTGGTTCGAGAGCTGCAAGTCTTCACGAAAGACTACTTGGTGGTCGAAAGACTCACCTCCGAGTGGACCGATGCAGTCAAATGGAGCCGTGTCGCCGACGTCCAAATCGCCCACTCCACCATCGCAGGCTTCCTGGCTGAAATCGACGAAATGTGCGTGGGCTCCTCTACCAATGATCGCCTAAGCCGCGACATCTACGACCGACTCAAGGATGTCTTGCATCAGCTGGAGACCCGAGCCGATGAGCCTTCGAAAGAGCTCGTTCACCGGTTTGGAGACATCGTGCGCTACTTTCATATGCGGCTGAGAAGCACTGGGGCGGTTGGATCGGCACAAGCTGCTCGCTTCGCAGCCAGCCGCCAGGGAGCAGACAATTCGTTCTCAGCCCACCGCAGCTTGGACGCGTTTCTGGAAGATGCCAACTTGTCTCGGTCGTCACCAATTCACAATTGGCGAGAGCAGTGGGAAGTCCGACGCACACAACAGCAGAGGGAGATGCTGGCAACGCTGAACGATCTACCGACGCTGCTGGAAGGGGCGAAGACCGACAAAGAACGACAAGATGCGCTGACGTACCTACGCTTTGAGCTGAGCAAACACCCGGCAAGTTATGCAGCGAGTGGTACTGCCGACTTGACGCGTGCCAAGTCGGCGATCGCGCCAAGTTTCTCCGAGGCGCCAACCAACTCGAGCTGGTTCATTCCCGAGTACGAAGTGGAGTTCAAGCAGTTCGACGAGTTCAGTCGTGGCGCGTTCGGGAAAGTCTATCACGGCAAGTGGAAAGGCTCCCGTGTCGTGGTGAAGAAGGTCGAACTGTCGACAAAGGACGATCAGACCACGTTCCTGAATGAAGTGGAGATCTGGCACAAACTGTACCATCCGAACGTGGTTCAGCTCTTTGGCGCGTGCCACATCGGTCAACCTTTCTTCGTGTGTGAGTACGCCGGGCGAGGGCAGCTCGACCAGTACTTGCGCGAGAACCCCAAGGATGTTTGGGAAAAGCTGTACGAAGCCGCTCGAGGTCTTCGCTATCTGCACGTCAAGGGCGTGGTCCATGGGGACCTCAAGTGCAACAACATCCTAATTGGCAGTGACGGCAAAGCCAAGCTGGCGGATTTCGGGCTCAGTTCCCTTGACGCGGGTCGCGAGCCCGAGTCTGAGCTGGAGAACAGCGTCGGAACGGCTTCGGTCGGGGAAATTCGATGGAAAGCCCCCGAAGTGCTGCGCGGGGAGAAATCCACCCACGCGTCCGATATTTACTCGTTCGGGATGTGCATCCTGGAAGCGACGAGCGGCAAGTACCCGTGGGGGACGACGCTGGATGCGGTTGTTAAGTTCTGCGTTGTCAAGCAACATAAACTTCCGGCTCGTCCTGCGAATTGCAGTGAAGAAGCTTACGACCTCGTGCAGCAGATGTGTCAATTCGAGCCAAGCGGGAGACTCGGGATGAACGAAGTCGTCGGGGCACTAAACGGACTTTGCTCAGCCCGTACGAACGGGCAGAGAGAAAGTGGACGTCGTCAACAAGCAGCGGGGTGAGAGCTGCTTTCTGCTACGTAGTAGCTGTCTACTGGATAGCTAAGAGGAAACATACGTGTAGTAACTCGAAGGCGTTTGTACGAGAAAACAATTGATACGCAGTGTGAACAATTAATTCCCCACCTAAAGAGTCGAGAAGTCTGCTTGGACGACCTCCGTGGGATAGTCTTGACCTGCTTTTTCGCTGTTCGGTGTACTTGTTGTGCGCCGGAGAGAGTGAGCATAAAGGTTTGTTCCTGTTGAGAGTGGGGGCTGAACGAGTGGACGGGTCGAGCAGATAGCGTTGGCAGCCGAATATTGCAAGTTTTGCTGGTGCCCTCGCGCATGTGCATCATTCATGACAAGACGTCGCAGTGGAGGAAAGTGAACGCTCTCTCCTCCAGGCCGCATACCAAGGAGTTTTTATTGCTTCGGAAGTCCGTTTAGCACTTGTTTCGCACTGAAAAACGATGTTGAAGGGAAACTACAACCGCATGACAAGCAACGGGCACGGTTGTTGCATTGAAAGGGTCGACGTGATCGGAGAAGTGGTTGACACAACACCGCCGTACTTTCAACGCGTTCCGAGGCATGCGGCGCCGAATTCAGGTTCCAAATTGTCTTCGATGACAAAATTGGTTGAGACCCGCCACCGCAGCACAAGACGTGAATTGGCCTCGGTCAGCGTCTGTGAACTCGTATCTTTGGTCTCGTGGATCCGAATTGCTTGGCACTTGGCACTGCCTCATTGTGAATTATCTTCGTCGGACGGCGTGATTGACCTTGCGCACGGATCAAGCGATTCAATAGATCGTTGGGGTTTCAATTGATAGTCGCTAACTACTTCAGGTGTACAGGTTCGCTGTCACTCGAGCTCGAATGAGCTGCTTGATAGCCGCTTCACAAGCCGTCGAATTCTTGCAGTCGGGTCCTCTGCTTTTGCCTCGCTCCCGTTTTCCGAAGCGTCGCTATCCAGAGGATCTGTTCTTGCTTCTTGGATCAACAAGTCCAAGTCGATCTCCTGGCCAAACACGGGTGGCATGCCGTCGAGGGAGGCGTCGAAAGCATCGCTTGACGCCGATGTGGCTCGAGTCTCCATCGGCTGAACTGGAAGTTCCGTGAGAAGCGTGCGAGTTCGACTGAGTGGAAGTTTTTCCTGGCCGATTCCAATACCGTCGTGCGGTTGGTTAGTAGGGCGAACGATGAAGAAGTGGTAGTCGTTCTCCGAGCCCTTGCGCTGTACGATCAGCCTGGACGCGAAGATGCGTGCGATCTCCTTCTCGCTTGAAGTTTCGAGGACGATCTCCTCGTCTTCGTACGGCAGCAGGGCGATCGTCTCGAACAAGTGGAAATAAGCCACGCGAGGCACAGCGGCCTCCTGGTCTGGTACCGTGCTTGGCGCCACCTGAAGCTGAAGAACCGGTGGGTCTTTGGAAACACGCAGCACAACGTCCACCTTGTCGCGGTTGGCCTTGCCGCTGCTCTCGCAGACGTACGAGACGTTATAGTGAGGCTCCACGACCTGCATCTTGTACTGCAGCGCCTCCGTTACCAGCATCGAGTCTGGCGTCGCTTGTGGCGCCAGACCGGATGGAAGCAGCTTACCGTCTGAAGAGTGCAGGCTCCCACCGAGAGCCTCGTAGTTCTTGCGCACCAAGTAGCCTCGATATCGAGCCTTGATCTTGCTAATCGCCAGCTTCTTCCGAATGAAGTCTCGTCGAGCCAGGAACCCTTTTGAGCACGTCTGGATGACCTTTACCGCGCCGTCCGTCTCGATCGCTTCCTTCTCGTCAATCTCGTCTTCGTCGTGTCCGTGCTCTTTGACAAAGGACAGACGCGGTTGGCTCAGCGACACGGCAGTAGGAATGGCCAGCTTCGGTACTGCTCCGCCTTCCTCGCCCTTGCCACCGTCACTGTCGCTGTCACTGCTGCTCTCGCTGCTGCGTTCACCGTCGCTGTCGCTGCCGCTACTGCTCGAGTCGGCATCGCTAGCCGCAACGTCGGGATCATCCGCGACGAGGCTTAGCTTCGCCTTGTCTTTCTTGCTCTTTTTCTTGAGTTTCTTCTTTAGCGCATCAATTTCGCGCTGAGAAGTAGCAAGTTCCTCCAGCAAATAGGCTTCTCGCGGACTCAGCACCATGGCCGAGCTGCTGATGCTGCCACTTCGACTCCTTCGCCTGGACTCTTTGAGCGCGCGCACCTCTTCCATGGACTGCACGACGATCTTCTGGTACCTGTTGACTTCGGCACTCAACGCGATGCTCTTCCGGCGTAAGATCTCCTTCTCCATATCCGTTCCGATCGCCCCGATGCTCTGTCTCCTCGTCGGGCTCCGATTCGGAGTCGAAGGGGGCGCTAACACTGACGCCGCGGAGCCTTCACGCTCCACCATCCGTAACTCTCGCACGGGCACGACTTGAGCCGCCACGGGTTCGATAGCCACAGGCGTCGACGAGTCTTGAGCGTTGGCCTTCTCCCCGTCTTCCGGTTGTACGTCGCCAGTCATCACCAAGGCGACGGCCGGTGATGGCAAGGACAGGTTTTCAAGTGCGTCCAGCTCGCGCTCCTGGCTGAGCCTCGCCAGTGCCGTCTCCGAGACGCGCAGGAGTGCGTCCTGGTGTTCTTGCCGCTCTTTACTGAGTTGTAGTAGCGCTTCTAGCTCGAGAATGCGTCCTTGCGCCTCGATGAAGTCTGCGGCGCCGACGTCTCCGAAGCCGCTCGTGCTGGAGCTGTGCAGCAGCAGCGTTCCCTTTCGCTCGCTGAGCTCGCCCGGAGACAACTGGCGGTCGCGCTGCAGCAGACGCAGCGAGACTTCCAAGTCTTTCACCTTGTCCCGCAGCTTCTGCTTCTCCTCCTGGTGGCGCGCCAGCTTGAGTTCGTACTCCGTCCGCAGCGCGTGGACGGCCTGTTCACGCGTAGCTCGCAGCGTGGCGGCCTCGCCCTCTTTCCACTCGCGAAACTTGTGCCGCGTTTCCGCCAGTGCACACACCAGTCTCTGCCGTTCCGAGCGAGAGCTCTGCACCAAGGCTGCAGTGCGCCGCGCCTCGTGGGCAGCGCTGACCCGGGCTTGTGCTAGACGAGCTTGGAGCCGCTCCACGTCTGCCTGCGACGCACGGAGCGAACTTTCCGCCTCGTGGAGCTGGCGCGCGTGGGCTCTTCGCACCAGCTCCAGCCTCTGGAACAGCGCCACTTGTCGGGCCTTTTCCTCGATCACTTGCTCGCGCATGGTCTCGTAGTCGCGTTGCCAGCGAGTGAGCTCATCCCGCAGCTCGTGAAGCTTCACCTCTCGCACCGACGTGTACAGGCTGTCCACGGTGGCGCCGTTGTCGAACAGCGCCAGCCGAAAGCCTTCTTCTGTGGCCTCTCTGTCTTCAAGCTGCAGTGAATTCGGCGGCTCCTTCGCTCGAGGCTTCAACGGCGAGTCACGTAGGCGTGGAGCCAACAGCGCAGCTTGCCGTTTATTGGGGCCTTTCCGGTCTGTTGCTGGAGTCGCAGCAGCCACCACGGGCTTCACAACTTCACCAGTGCTGCGACTTCGGCGCTCTCGAGCGAGCTCAGTCTGCAGCAGCCCCAGCGTGGTCTGCAGCTGCTCGTCGGCCGCCAGCCGTGTCCGCTCGAGCTCCTGCTCTTCGGCCGCGTGCAGGCGCTTGGCCTCCTCCAGCGCCGCCCTTCGCCGTCTCGCGCCGTCGCTCTGGTCGTCGGTCTCAATCAGCACAGCATGCAGCACCTCCAGCGCGTCTTCCAGCGGCGGCGATGCCGTTGAAGTTTGCTGCGGCCCTTGCTCGTGCTTTGGCGCCAAAGCGCCAGGTGGCGGGCCATCTGCATCAAGTGCAGCAGGCGCGGGGCTTTGCTCGGGTGTGCCCAGACGTTCGCGGGGCGTGGACCAGGCCGCGCGCTTGGCCACGTTGGGGCTCACGCCGCGGATCGCAGGCAGCGCAGGCGTCGCAGCCGTCGGTGTCGACGGACCTCGCTGCATGGGCGTCGAGTCAAGCAGGCAGCAAAGGCCGTTGCAGCTTCACTCCTCCAGCCATGAATAGAGATGCGCTTGATACTTTGGACAAGCAGTTCAATATCCCATAGACAAGCGCTGGTCGTCGATTGGCCGAGTCCGTAACGGCTGAGACCGGCTATTGGCCGAGACCGAGAGCGTCTTGTTGTACCTTGTCCACAGGGGTATCTGCGGCGCTTTCGACGGCACCACTTCGTGACTCCCCGCTGGCCGACGCTCACAACAAGAATGCTCAACTCGCACCTGTCCAAGCCCCTGCGCGTGGGCCTCATAGGCGGTGGCCGCATCGGAAAAGTGCATGCGCAGAGTCTGCAGCGCGCGGGCGCCGTCGTTGCCATGGTACGTACGTCTGACGTGAGCGATTTCGGCGGTGGTGGTGACTCAGCCCCAGCTAACTTGCTTGTGGGCGCTGTAGATCGCCGACCCCGTCGAGAACGTGGCGGAGACGGTGGCCGCGCACTTCGGCATCGCGCGGTGGACCAAAGACGCATCCGAGGTCTTTAGCGACCCGGAGATCGACGCCGTCGTCATCTGCTCGCCGACGGCCATGCACGCCGAGCAGATCATCGAGGCGGCCAAGCACAAGAAGCATATCTTTTGCGAGAAGCCTGTGGATCTCAGTCTCGACGTTGTCAACAAGGCCATCAAGGCGGTGCGTGGATAAACTCCCGCTGGGTTATTCCTCCGAGTGGGTGCTGATATGTTCTCTATGTTGGATGTGTCTTGGGCTGCAGGCGGACGACGCTGGCGTGAAGCTCATGATCGGGTTCAACCGCCGCTTCGACGCCAACTTCGCGCGCGTCAAGCAGGCGATCGACCGCGACGAGATCGGCAAGGTCAACATGCTGCGCATCACCAGCCGCGACCCCGGCGCGCCGCCCATCGAGTACGTCAAGGTGTCGGGCGGCCTCTTCCGGGACATGACCATCCACGACTTCGACATGGCGCGCTTCCTGGTGGGCGACGAGGTGGACGAGGTCTACGCCATGGCGCAGAGCGTCAACGCCGACATCGCGGCCGCGGGCGACATCGACACGGCCGTGATCCTGCTCAAGTTCCGCAACGGCGTCATCTGCTACATCGAGAACAGCCGCGAGGCGGCGTACGGCTACGACCAGCGCGTGGAGGCGCTCGGCTCCAAGGGCTCCGTGGCTTGCGACAACAAGCACTCGAACCAGGTGGTCGTGTCCACGAGCGAGAGCGTGCGTCGGGACCTGCCGCTGCACTTCTTCCTGGAGCGCTACATGGACGCCTACGTGGCGGAGATGGAGGCGTTCATCCGCGTGTGCACGACGGACGGCGCCTTGGTCCCAGTGGGCGGTGAAGACGGGCGTGAGGCTTTGTTGCTGGCTCTGGCGGCGAACAAGTCGCTGGTCGAGAACCGCCCGGTCAAGGTCGATGAGCTGCGGTAGCTTTCCTTACAAAGGCTTCCGCACATAGACTACGTTGTGGTAGGAGATGCGAGGTTGCTTGCCTTTTCTGTCGTCAAGTGTAAACCCCAATGGATAAACTGCACAAAGTAGAGAGCAGACACGATTCATTCCTTGCGTCGGTGCCAGGTTCGTCACCCTACCGTGGTTCTCTCCTTTTGTGAGGCTGAGGCATCTAAAACACGATCGTGTCGAGCATAGCGCCGAGGCACTGCACTGTGTTGAGGGCCATGAGGTCGTACACGTCGTTCTCCAGGTGCTTCTTGGGGTCCAGCTTGCCGACGTTCAGCACCTCGAGCTCCTCCGGCGTCTTCTCCTCCTCCTCCTGCACTCGCTTGTTGTACTGCTCCGTCAGGTCCAGCATGGTCTGCACATACAAAGATCCGTCAGTTCTCGCCTACTACTAGCCCAAATGCTCGTTTCCGGGCCGCGTACCTTGACGGTTGTCTCGTTCTCCTTCGAGTGGTCCTCGAACTTGGTGAGCACGAGGCCGTCGCTCCACGTCTTCTTGTGTAGGTTCATGAGCATCTGCTCCTCCAGCTCGTTCTTGCGGTAGTCAATGGCGATCGAGTAGTAGTGGCGGTTGAGGCCGTGGATCAGCGCCTGGATGGACGGCTTGTTGAGGTGGCCGATGTTGGACGTGGTTTGCCGCGGCTCCTGGCCCATCATCATGAGCTGCGGGTTGATGAGGCGGAAGGCGTCGATCACCACCTTGCCCTTGACGCTCTGGATGGGGTCCACCACCACGGCCACGGCGCGCGGGTTGAGCGCCTCGAAGCTCTGCTGCGTGTTGATATCCACGCCCGAAAGCCAACAGCCGAAGCCCGGGTGCGAGTGGTACCAGCCCACGACCATCTCGGCCCTTCCCGTCTGCTTGAGCATCTCCAGCATCTTCATCTGGAACACGGGGTCCACAGCCTCGACACTCACGCCCGTGCCGCTCTGGGGCATGGCGAACACGTCGATGCAGTTCACCGTGTAGTCGTCCACGAACTCGCCCAGCATCAGACCCATCACCTCCATGGGCACGCCCGCTCGGCCTGCAAAACAACAACAACAATTAATAAAACATATCTTTCTGACTCACAAAAGGCGAGATCTTTACCGTGTTTGAGCATCTTGAGCAGCGCCAGCGACGAGATGTGCACCTTCTCAGCCGTGTCCACCAGCGGGCCGTCAGCGCCAGGTCCTCCTTGGCCAGGTAGGCCCGGGAGGTTGCCGAAAAGACGCTGCAGTCGGTCCATGGTCAGGTTCAAGCGCTTCTCGTTGGAAAAAAGGATCCGGAATTGGGGGAATTATTAGTATCGGGGAAATGGTTAGTGTGGTGTACATTAAATAATAGGAGCTGGCCAATCGCATGCCTGCATTTTGTGAAGATGGAGACGCCGCCCAAGGTGAGGAAGACCACGACGCCATCGCAGTCCAAGCAGCTGCACGCGCGCCTCAAACGCCAAATGGAGGGCGAGATGGACGTGGAAGGCAACCCGGAAATGGAGCGACTGGGAGACGAGGTGCCTGTGCACGCGAACGCCATCAAGCCGCTGGCCGACGACTTCAACGACGACGATCTTGACTGAAGACCGGAAGCGACGAGCTACTGGGTGGAACAGACGGACAGAAGCGCAGACTGCTATTTACTAGGGACAAGGAGGAGATGGAGAGCAACAGCCTTGTGGCAGGTGGCTGCACAATACCAGACAGACCGTGATAGTCCCGGAAGCCTTGATTTTCTCCTTACGCTCTCTAAACGCGGCCAGTTTCCTTGACAGCGGTGAAGAAGGCGCAGTTGAACACCGTCTTCATCATACTCTTGACGTTGTTCGTGTACAGACACTCGCGCTGCGACTCCTTCTGGATGCGGAAGTTGTACGTGCTCATGACGTGCTTGATCTCCTCGTACGAGAGCTCCACCGACTGGTCGTAGCGTTCGTCGTCGTCGCCACCGCCGTCCTGCCAGTGATACAGCAGAGGACCCAGGTTGATCCAGTAGCCGCCGGGCTTCAGCAGGCGCTCGAACGCCGCGATGTACTCGATCAGGTTCGGAGCCGCGTCGATAAAGAAGCACGTGACGATGCAATCCCAGCATTCTACAAGCCCGAACCGAACGGATTAGCCACCGACTCCGCGCAAACCGCAACTGCAGCGTGCAGAGCTCACCTTTTTCGTTCGCGTAGGCCTCGAGGAACTCGCCTGCACACATGGAAAAGTCCGGCTGAAGTACAGCACCCGAGTTGAGACCCAGAAGCTCCGCCGGTGCAACATCCGGAATCGCCACGGGACGCAACAAGTCGGTGATCGTCATCGCATTGGACGGGTTGTGGATCCACGGGTGGATCTCAAACTCAAGCGGCTGTGTCACCCTGTTGGCATCGGTCGATCGAAACAAACAGCAGCGTACTGTTAAGACTAGACAACCAAGTCAGTAAGGCAGGCGATACTGCAATGCCTACCAGTTGAGGATGAAGTTGCTCGCGAACAGCATCTGATACGAGAACTCGTTGCCCTGGACAGCGTAGCCCTTGGACGCGATCTCCAGCGCGAGGCGTCCCAGCCCAGCTCCAGGCAGCAGAACACGGGGACGATCCGTCCTGTCAGCAACATACACAGTGATTAGAGCAACGAACCCATTGCAGCAGAAGACCTGACGGAGACTTCTCTCACGGGTTGTCTACATTCACGGGTAGGACGCGACGCAGCTCCTTGATGATGGGGGTGTAGCACATTTCACGCTCCTTCTTGCCCTGTACAGCAGCAACAAACCCAGCTCTGGTCAGACCACAGCACAGAGCTTACAGCTTCCGTCACCGACGCACCTCGTCAGACCAGTCACGCACGAACTGGTGCAGCGTGCTCTTAAGCTTGGAGAAGTGGCGCTGCGGGGCCTGCAACGGCGTCTTGGGCGTGACCTCGGGCAGCTCGACGGCCGGCCCGGTCTCGAGCTGTGCCTGCACCACACGCTCGAAGAAGCTTTGGTTGTGGTGCGCCGCATTGACGAAGTGGTGCAGGTTGCGCAGCGTCGAGGACTGCGGCAGGCGGCGCTGCATCTCCACGGGCATCGCCTGCAGGTGCTTCTTGCGGCGGTAGATCTCGCGCATCATGTTGTTCTCGTACTCGCGGAAGGACATCAGCACCGACTTGTAGTGCTCTTGCTCCTCCGGGTCCTGCTCCATCCTGGCCGAGTCTTCGCTTGTCTGATCTCCCTTCTTTGACTCTCAAGCCGCTTGAGTCAAGCGACAATAAAGTGGTGTGCACCACATGATATTTCATTTTTTCGAGCTCTCGCCAAGCAACTGGTCGGCAGAGCAGAACGACCATGTCCCAAGGCCGCATCTTGCCGCTCGGTGGGTCCAGTGCTCCCCTCTCCTCGGCGTTTGTGAACGTGGTTTTGTTAACGGTGTCCCCTGCGCTGTTCGTGGTCTGCTGTGCTCCTGCTCTCTGCGCAGAGCTCATTGACAAGTGCATCGGCTCCAAACTCTGGATCGTCATGAAGGGCGACAAGGAGTTCCTAGGCACGCTCCGGGGCTTCGATGACTACGTTAGTAAGTGGAGACTACGACTTGTATCAATTATCTTGCTATTGCTGGGGAGGAGACGCTTACNAACGAACCCATTGCAGCAGAAGACCTGACGGAGACTTCTCTCACGGGTTGTCTACATTCACGGGTAGGACGCGACGCAGCTCCTTGATGATGGGGGTGTAGCACATTTCACGCTCCTTCTTGCCCTGTACAGCAGCAACAAACCCAGCTCTGGTCAGACCACAGCACAGAGCTTACAGCTTCCGTCACCGACGCACCTCGTCAGACCAGTCACGCACGAACTGGTGCAGCGTGCTCTTAAGCTTGGAGAAGTGGCGCTGCGGGGCCTGCAACGGCGTCTTGGGCGTGACCTCGGGCAGCTCGACGGCCGGCCCGGTCTCGAGCTGTGCCTGCACCACACGCTCGAAGAAGCTTTGGTTGTGGTGCGCCGCATTGACGAAGTGGTGCAGGTTGCGCAGCGTCGAGGACTGCGGCAGGCGGCGCTGCATCTCCACGGGCATCGCCTGCAGGTGCTTCTTGCGGCGGTAGATCTCGCGCATCATGTTGTTCTCGTACTCGCGGAAGGACATCAGCACCGACTTGTAGTGCTCTTGCTCCTCCGGGTCCTGCTCCATCCTGGCCGAGTCTTCGCTTGTCTGATCTCCCTTCTTTGACTGTCAAGCCGCTTGAGTCAAGCGACAATAAAGTGGTGTGCACCACATGATATTTCATTTTTTCGAGCTCCTCGATACAATTCGCCAAGCAACTGGTCGGCAGAGCAGAACGACCATGTCCCAAGGCCGCATCTTGCCGCTCGGTAGGTCCAGTGCTCCCCTCTCCTCAGCGTTTGTGAACGTGGTTATGTTAACGGTGTCCCCTGCGCTGTTCGTGGTCTGCTGTGCTCCTGCTCTCTGCGCAGAGCTCATTGACAAGTGCATCGGCTCCAAACTCTGGATCGTCATGAAGGGCGACAAGGAGTTCCTAGGCACGCTCCGGGGCTTCGATGACTACGTTAGTAAGTGGAGACTACGACTTGTATTAATTATCTTGCTATTGCTGGGGAGGAGACGCTTACGTAGCTTTGGTGCTGCTTTCTTTCTCTAGACATGGTGCTGGATGATGTCACGGAGTAGTACGTGAGGGCCTTGGCTGTTGTTTTTGCCTATGTGAGAGCTGCAGTTTGATGCTTCTTGTTTCTGACTAACCTCGGGTTGCTTTGATTGCGGACAACAGCGAAATCACTCCGGAGGGAAAGCGTGAGGTCAAGCTGGACCAAGTTCTGCTGAACGGCAACAACGTCTGTCTGGTACGTCGCGTTCTCTAGCTCTAGCTCTAGCTCAGCATGTTGGATGATCTCCTGGCTGTGAATCTAACACCATTGATGTATCTGTCTGCAACAGCTCGTGCCCGGTGGATTCCCGACAACGAGCTAGGATCTCTCGTCGTTGACGACGTGGAGTTATCGTGTTCAGATCAGCAGGAGCAGCTTGAAAATCGATCGACCGCAGTGTACCTGTTTCAAAACAAGCCTACTACCACTATTTCGTCTCAAGCTGCAGCAAGGTGCCTATGCCGAAAAGGAAGTGGAGAGGCCTGAAAGCTACGCGTCTCCTAAGCCCCAGACGGCCCTGCCTGGCCTGCCACTTGGCCCCGCAATAACACCGGTGCAAACATCCTCTCTCTTCCACGTCTACGTTGATTGATTGTCATGCACCCGCCCGTGGTTCCTGTGTCTATCGTCGCCTTACTTCTTCGCCTTGTCGGCGTTGGTGGCCTTGATCGTCCGGCGGTTGAGCAGCACGAGGTAGCGGTGCTGCTCCTCCAGCTCGATGTTGTCGAAGCCCGCGCGCTCCAGCTCGCCCAGCGTGGGCTTGGGGTCCAGCAGCGTGAAGAGCCAGTCGGGGTACTCGGACTTGTCCTTGAGCTCCGGGTGCTGGCCGTCCTTGAGGATGTTGGTGGGCACCACCTTCGTCAGGTCTACCACCTCCTCCACGGCGGCGCCGCCCTTTCCCTTGGCAGCGAACGTGCGCACGCCCATGGGCTTGGCGCAGCGTGCCGCCAGTCTCCGCGTAGTCGCCAGCATCTTCGCTCGTTGGTTCGGCTGTCGGTCTGCGCCACACAGCTATACCAGACAGCGTTGTAATTACTATTGCAGCTTAAGTTATTAATCAAATTCACCAATCAAATGTATGCTAGATCAGTAAATACAAGAAAGGATTGTCAGTCACCCAATGTCACTTGGTCTCACTATGCCCGCCCACCGCCCCCGTTAACGTCGATATAGGTTCAGAGTATCGATTTGCGCTTTGTCGGAGCTGCTCGCCAACCAAGTTGCCAATTGACGCTGAGCATGGGCAAGATCAAGAAGCGGAAGGGCGCGCGCTCGTCCAATGCCGGCAAGGCGCAGGCCTTCGCGCAGACCTGCGTGGACAACATGCAGTCCAGCCAGGACAAGCGCTCGCAGACGCGGCGGCGCATGCGCGTGGTTCAGCTGCAGCGCTCTGTGGACCGCAAGCTGCACGAGCTGCACAACTTCCCCAAGGTCGCTCCACCGCCCAAGCCGGCGCCGCGCAAGGGCCCTAAGCCCCCGTCTGAGTGGAAACTCACGGGCGCAGCTAGACCAGCGGCACTGCTGGCAAAGATCGCGGCAGGCGAGCTGGACGAGTGCGGCAACGAGTTCCCCAAGCCTGTGGAGACCTTCGACCTGTACGAGCAGGAGCGCAAGCAGGGCAAGCTGGCCGAGCACAAGGACACCAAAGAATACATCGGACTTCTGAAGCAGCTAGCGGCTGCGTGCTGCGAGGCCGGCATGCCCGACCGCGGAATCAAGAACTACGAGCTGTGCATGAGTCTGGACAAGACGGACTCGTTCCACTCGCGCGAGGGCCTGGCTTGCGCCTTGGTGGACGAAGGCCGCGGCGCTGAGGCAAGAGCGCTGATTGAAGAACACAAGGACGATAACTCAGCCGTGCTGGCGTATTGCATGGTGATCATCGAGTACGTGTCGTGGGAGGTGCTGGAGGAGGAAGGGTCGTCGGAGGAGGTCGTGCAGGCGGCCTTCCGCAAGGCGTTCGCGCTCAACCCGTTCATGGCCGTGGTAATTGCGTGTCACGAGACGTTTTTCCAAGTCATGGAGTACGTGGACGAAATCAAGGACCCCAAGCGAGGCTCCATCGAAGAGGCGTTCGTGTATGCGTCGCAGAACATGAGCGTGTGGATGGACACCGTCGGCGCCTACCAGTGGATCGAGAAGGAGCTCAACGAGCGTCCTGAGCCTGCTGCGACCAAGGAGAGCGTGTCGGACGAAATGTACCTTGGCATGTACGAGACGGCGATCGAAATGCACAAGGAGATGCTCGCAGAGGCCCAGGCGGAAGCGGAAGCCGCCGCTGCAGCTGAAGCGGAGGGCAGCGATGCAGAAGGCGATGACGGAGACGAG
This sequence comes from Phytophthora chlamydospora, assembly GCA_012295415.1. Taxonomy (NCBI): domain Eukaryota; phylum Oomycota; class Peronosporomycetes; order Peronosporales; family Peronosporaceae; genus Phytophthora; species Phytophthora chlamydospora. Next base: position 28,948 of record JAABLK010000101.1, on the reverse strand, counting down.
TTCGGCGACTTCGAGCCTGGCGATATCGACGGCGGCGACTAGGAAGGCCGCTCATGTATTAAAAAAAACTAGATACGTACACGTGCAATTCCACATAGATCCCGTATTTTATTTGCCCGAGAACATCCGTCTGCATCCGCTAGTCTTCACTCCTCGACGTACTTGGCGAACAGGTTCTCCGGGTTGGTCATGGCCTTGAACTCGAGGTTGTTGCCGCTCGGGTCCTTGAAGAACATGGTCCACTGCTCTCCCTTGCGCCCGACGAAGCGCAGGTGAGGCTCCACCACGAAGTTGATGCTGAGCCCCTTGACGCGCTCCGAAAGCGCGTGGAACTCGTCGACCGTCAGAGCGACGCCGAAATGGGGCACGGGCACGTCGTCCGCGTCGACGGGGTTGAAGAAGTCCACGCCGCGGTAGTCCTTAGACACTTGGTGCACCACGAGCTGGTGGCCGAACATGTTGTAGTCCTGGCATTCCGGGGGGTGCAGCACAGTCAGTCATACAGCCACAGGTGGAAGGAAGGCTTTCGTCGGACAGACCTGCCACTGCTTGGACGAGCGGCCCTCGACGAAGCCCAGCTTGGCGCCGTAGAACTCCTTGGCTACAGGGAATCAAGCAGGTTAGCCAGCTAACGAGGGTCTCCCTTCCTCTCTTAAGTCGCACCTTGCTGCAGGTCATGGACCGGCACTGCGAGGTGGAACGGCGGCACTTGCGACGACATGAATCTTCTGGCGGTGGTCACGGCGCGCCGCATGCTCGGATCGAGGCCACTTCTGGAGTGAAGGGAGATCGCTCGCAATCGGAAATGTTTGGAAGACGAAGACGATGGGAAGAACCGCACGGTGCCACGTCCCCAGCGTGGCAGGGAGAAGACCTTTTGTGGAACTGCGTCTGACCCGCGCGTAAAGCGACGTCTCAAGATCCATTTGGCCCAGCCATGCAGCGATCCCGTCGTCGCGCTCCCAAGTTCCGTCCAGCGCCGTTGAAGTCTCGCGAGAAACTGCAGGAAGCGAACAGCTTCTGCGTCTCATGCGGCAGCCACAACGTCGTCCTGTTCAATGGCGGTACCGGCCAGAGACTCGTCAAGTGTCAAAGCTGTCGCGTGATCTCGTCCGACTTCAGCCAGTCAAGGCCGAAGTCGGGAGTCCGCGACGACTTCGCCATACTGGACAAGACCCGAGCTCGAGGTGGAGTAAACCGCTCGACATATTCACCGTTGTACGGCATCTAACGTTGCTGCTCACGCAGAGATGGCCGACCAGGTCCTGGACGCATTCACGCACCACCGCACCAAGCAGAAGCTGCAACAAGCACTTGCATTCGGTGAACTTCACTGTAGTCGTGTACTTTGGCCGCTTCGCTAACGCTCTTGTTTCCCTTGTTGAGCAGCGCAAGGAGACCTCGGGTTGATCTGCCACGTGAGTGAGCTTTCGGGCTTCGTGCTCCGTCTAGATCCAAGTCCAAAGCTAATCGTCCGCTTGCTTGTAGAAATACCTCCCCATCGCGATCGAAGTCTTCGCCCACGTGGTTTCTCGCTTCGGCTTCGCGGAGAGCAGCGACGGCGTCATGGAAAGCGTGCGAGTCTTGCAGACGCTCGCCAAGGACGATGAGCAGCTTGTACAGAAGCTCATTGGGATGCGCAAGATCCTCACACCGACAGGGAACTGGATCCAAGAAGACAATGAGGCTGAAAAGGAAGATGAGCGTCGTAGAGAACAGGACCAGCAAGCTCTGCAACAGAAGAAAGAAGAAGAGCGTCGACAAGAACTGCTAGCGAAAGAGAACGCCAAGAAAGCGCGACTGCGAGCCAAGAAGATCGCGATGGGACTCGATCCGTCCGTGGAACGCACTCCAGTTCTTGTCGATGAGCCCCCCTCAGTAGTGGCCGCCCTCGAGAATGCGTGGCTGGAGTTGCGCGTCAACGCCAAGTACGTGCAAAAGTTCCAGTGGTTCTTCAATGGCCGGGCGATTGAATCAATGGCGTCCGTGTCCGACGTTAACCGGTGCACTCTCGTGATCGTCAAGCTCACGAAGCGCGTCGTGGGCGAGTACTACTGCACCTGTGAGAACGAAGAAGGCACAGTAAGCTCTACACCTTGTCGAGTGTCTATCGCCGTCCTGAAACTCTCTCATCTTGGAAGTAAAGCAGTCGGTGCACTGCCCACGTCTCCGATGTATCTCTGTGAGAAGAATGTGGTCATGACTTGCGTCGGTGGCAAGCTCAGCTTGTGGGACGGAAAGCTTCTCGCCCCCGTTAAGGCTTTTCCAGCGCTCCCGACGGTCATGGGAGCGCTCGCATATGACCCCCACACGCAGGTGGTAGCGGCGTTTTCAGCCTCAATTCAACTGGAACAGCCGCACGAAGCTTCCCAGGTCTTCTTCTACTCACCGGAGCGTGGAGGTGTGGGGGCCAGCAGCGGTATCTCTCCGACGGCAACCCGTCGACGCACCAGTAGCAAGGTGGGGCTGCCTGTAAGGCCAAAGGCGTCAACATTCATCGATTCGCCCAAGTTTCAACTCGTGGACGTCCAGTCCGTTGATGCAGTGACTGGAGTCCACGCAGCAGCGTTCCTCGACAGCGGAAAGCAGCTTCTTGTGACGGACATGATGCACCGAGTTGCGATCTACGACATTTCGCCTTCGTTTTCATGCCGACACGTCATTCCGGTTGAGAATGAGGTCATTTGCCACGTTGCAGCAACCCTGCAGTCTCCAACGCTGTTCGCTCTGGCGTTCCGCAACAAGCCGTTCATCAAGCTGTACGCCTGCACCAGTCCTGAGCTGGCAGAGAGCTCTGTAAGCTTCAAGTTCCCCGTGCATCGGGTGTCGTTTGATGGACTGGGATTCTTCCTGGCTGTGGCGGAGACGGGATTCATGAAGTCGTGGCTCTCCATCGTCAACGTGAAGACAAAGAAGCCTTCAAGCCGACGTTTTGTAGCGCACACCGGTAGAATTTCGGGGCTTCAATGGACGAGAAAGTCATCTCTGCTCCTTTCCAGCAGCCTCGACGGGTACGTGAAGGTGTGGGATCCCGTCACGACGTCGAATCTACTGTGTGTTCACGTCGACGCGTGCGGGATCCACTCCATGCTGCTGGTGGAAGAGCTCTCCATCCTGGTCGCCTTGGGGTACAGTGACTGTCGACTTCAAAGTCGGTCGGTGGCTCAACTGGCCGAGTTGGAAGCGTCTCGCCTGGTGGAAATGAACACACAAGCTGCCAACATCCAGAAGATCTGGAAAGGCAGGAAGACTCGAGAGCTGATCGCCAAGTACATCCGAGGAAAATAGCAGCTTTCCCAGCAGAAATAGTCCTCGTGGTCACAATCTTCATTCTTGCAAGCAAGAAACACGACGCCATGGCCGACGAGTCGAGGCCACTTGCAGCGCTGTTGACACTCGCGGTGGCGAAGTCCGGCACGTCTGGCTCGTTTCGAGACAAGCTTCACACGCATCATGTGAGTGCGGAGGAGCAGCAGACGCAGTCCATGATGTACGCGGCTCGAATGATGTACCTGGACGACTCGGAGCAGCGCGCGCCTGACCCCATGTTCCTGACACGCAAACAAGCTCAGAAGATGGCACAGCAGCAACAAGAAGGCGTCAAGGCTCCTATCAAGCGGCTGGAGGCGAGGAAGGCGAACCCGGCCAGCGCAGGCAACGGCCCGACCGTCATTAGCTGGAAGAAAGGCCGAGCAGCCATGGCGGCAATGGAGAAGCGGCAGACGTGGGAGCCGCGATTCCAGGCTGGCTGCCATTTCTACGAGTGCATCGAGACGGGAGAATGCCGAGTGTTTCCTCAGGGAGACCCAGCGCACCTGCCTGCCATTGAAGACGAAGGTGATAGCGAGGAAGACGACCCACCTTTTCCAGAAAGCTTTGCTTTTCTAACCGATTCGCACCAATAGACCACTCACGCTTGGTCTTGCCACATCGCTACGCCTTAGTAGCTTAGTAGACCTTGGTGACCTCCGAATGTGCCGCCTCGTCGCCTTCGTCGTCGTCTTTCTGGCTGTACTCGTCGGCCACCATAGCGTGGAGCTTCTGGGTCTCCTCTTTCGACATCTACACAATCGATTGGTTAGTCCAGCTAGCTGGAAAGAGATTCAACTCAACTGCATCACTCGCTGTACCTTGTAGGGCGAGTATTCATCACTCGAGAAGCGGCCGTTCTCCACGTCGTCGCGGTAGTTCTCAAGACCAATGCGGATCTGCTCGCCGACGTCCGCGTAGCGCTTGCAGAACTTTGGGACGAACTGCGCGTGGTGCGGGTGCTGCAGCATGCCCAGCAGGTCGTGGAAGACGAGCACCTGGCCGTCCGTCTCGGGGCCAGCGCCGATGCCGATGGTCGGGATCTTGAGCAGATCCGTTAAAGCCCTCGCAACGGCAGACGGCACACACTCGACCACCACAGCGAAAGCGCCAGCCTTCTGCACAGCCAGCGCGTCCTCGATGATCATTCGTGCTCCAGCGGCTACGGACACACCCAGCATGCAACGTTAGTAAGCGGTTCAAGTCGGTAAACCATTGAAGTCTTGCTGTACCCGTGCGTCCCTGAGCGCGGAAGCCTCCCAGAACGCTAATGTGCTGCGGACGGAGACCGATGTGGCCCATGACAGCAATGCCGCCCTCGACAATGGTCTTGACTGTAGCGAGTTATGAATACGGTTAGCTCAAGCGTGGATGACGTGCTTCAAACTCAAATGAGCGAGATGCTTACTCGTTTCGGCGCGCTCCTTGCCTCCCTCGATCTTGACGCAGTCAGCACCACCTTCCTGCTCACAACCCACAGAAATTCAGTCACCAACCTTCACTGTACCCTCCACATACCCTCCTCGATCGTCTCCCACCTTCATCAGCCGTTGGGCGTTCTTCAGCGCTTCAAACGGCGATCCTTCGCACGTGCCGAAGGGCATATCCGTGATCACTAGCGGGCGGTTGGCTCCACTTTCAATTAAAATCCAATTCACGTCAGTCCAAGCAGCCCTCACAACTTCCAGCAATTGCTGTACCTACCGCTTGACCGCCTTCGTGTGGTGGATCATATCCTCCAGCGTTACGGGCAGCGTCGTGTCCATGCCCTACATCATAGCCAGTCAGAGCTGACCCTCTCTCTCGATCATTCGTTTCTTCCATCGTACCAGCTCCACCATGCCCAGCGAGTCGCCCACCAGCAGGATGTCGAAGCCCGCCAGGTCCACATGCACCGCCGACGGGTAGTTGTAGGCCGTTACCATGGTGATGGGCTTCTTCTTGCGCTTGAAGATGCCAATGTCCAGCGTTGAGACCTTGCGGCGCTCCAGCAGCTTGAGCGTGCGCGCCGCGGACTCAGCGTTGTAAGGGGGCGAGGAGGAGGACGAGTCGCTGCTGAAGAGCCTCGAAGCGGAGACAGCGGGGCGACTGCGGCGCAGCACGGCGGGGCGCACCGCGGCGGACACAGAACGCATCATGGTGTCCGATGTCGACGAAAAGATAATGAGCTGCTGGACGGGATTGTTGGGAAAAGCTTCAAGTCTCGACTAAGTACGAATAATAAGTTCGCAATCGTAATCATGATGTTGAGATGGGCAGGCCCGGAGCGAGCTTCAAGCGGAGTGTAAGAGGTATTGCGGCAACCAGAATGTAGTAGGGGCGTTCATTGTTAGTGTTGAGTTGAGTTACTCTACTGCGAGCGGGCGCCGGTTGACGAGCTTGGGGACGGAGTGGTTGGTCAGCAGGGTTGCAGTCGCTGCAGTGTGTAGACGTGAACGTCAAGCGATGAGGATTCACGGCGGCAAGAGCACTGTGCACCTTGCGTCGGCAGTGCGGAGGACTTGTCGCGGATCATTCAGCCACGCCACGTTCTTGCGCCGATCGTCCCATGCACGAGTTACCACGAGTTCATCTCATCATCTGTTCACCGTGAGTCATCTTTCGGACTTGATCCGTTGCTGGGTCATGGGTTGTCGATCGAGCCACTCGCCCACTGGTGGTCTCAGTCTGAGACTCGCAGATATGCATTTTAGCACGTGCAAAAATGCATTATACAGTCCGAGGCGCTCAACTTGTTTGGTTCTCAAACGGACTGCGTGTTGTTGACTTACGACTGCTCGGATATTTGTCAATGAGCTGGATGGCGGTGCTGACAGTGTCAAGATCAAGGAAAGCCAGGAATGCACTAACACGAGTAATGGGCATTGTGGCTTGCTCGAACGGATGCTGACGCTAACTGGACGTGCATGTGTCAACGTCAAAACTATCATTGACGGAGAAATCGCTGTGATGGCGCCTTGATGTCAATGGAGAAGGCTCGCGAACTGGTCGGTATGATAGCGAGTACAAGGCGGTGAGTTCGATGATGACACACTATCAACCGCTACGAAGGTGAAATAATAGCTGCTGCTCCGAGGATTTCGCGGCCGGTGGTCGCTTTTGAAGGCCAATAAATTCGGCTGTGAACAGATCCAAGTTGAAGTGAATTAGCAATTAATATATCGCAATAGATTTCAATTAATTTGCGATGTAAACCACACCATCCATCCAATGGCAGCGAGCGCCCATCGCACAGCCCGAAAAGCTCCACAGGACGCACGTGGTCGCCAGCTTCTCGCGTTAGCAGCAACGATGTCGGCCGTGGACGTGGCTTCCCCCTCCTCTCCTTCCGCACAGACGGACGAGGCTGGCCAGAAGATGGTGGCCGTGGGCGGCATGCAGAACATGGCGTGGGCCGCCGACACGTCCAAGTTCGGCTTCAAGATGCTGGTCAAGATGGGCTGGTCGGCAGGCAAGGGCGTGGGCAAGGAACTGCAGGGCCAGGCCACGCACGTCAAGATCGCGCGGCGCTCGGAGAACCTGGGCGTGGGCTGCAGCCTCAAGCAGGCGGAGGTGCAGGGCTGGTCCGAGACGGCGGGCGGCTTTGCGGACGTGCTGAAGACGCTCAACAAGTCGTACGGCAGCAGCAAGGCCAGCTCGGAGGCCGACAGTGACGACGAGAGCTCCAGCAGCAGCGGCAAGAAGAGGAAGAGCAAGAAGGACAAGAAGAGCAAGAAAGACAAGAAGGCCAAGAAGGAGAAGAAGGCTAAAAAGTCCAAGAAGACCGAGAAGACCACCGTCTCCCGGCGGCTGCACTACCGCAAGCGCCAGACCAACAAAGATGCCAAGAACTACGGTGCCGCCGAGATGGCCGCCATCCTGGGCGTCGCGTCCTCCACCTACAAGCCGTCGGTGTAGGCAGGGCCGCCTCTCTTTCCAGACTCAGTGCAGGCCTGCCCACGCGTGTGTATGACTATTTAGTGCCTATGGAGCTCAATACATAGCCAACTTTCATCAAAGCAGCTTGCATCTCCGTCCAGCATCCTTGACAGGTAGCAGCATGGCATGGCAGTTGTGGCCAGTCATATTGACATCAACTTCGACCTTGCTTCGAAAACGCATATGGGTGTCCATCCCATTTCCTATACATTATCTATCTCACAAAACTTGCAAGACCTGATTGTCCTTCATATTTCAATGGTCTATTGAACCTGTCAAATATAATATTGACGGCCACTGGTTGTGAAGAGCCACTACGGCATTGGAGCAGAGCAGACGACCAGCAGCACCATGTCGAGCGTGTTCGTGCGCAACCTGCCGTTCGGCGTGACGCAGGAGGAGCTGGAGCATGTGTTCAGCGATGTGGGGCCCGTTAGAAAGATCGATCTCATCAAGGACAAGGGCAAGCGCAAGAGCGAGATGCTCACGCGCGGCTTCGCCTTCGTCAAGTTGTACGTTGCAGTCTAGAGGTGCTTGTAATTGCAAGGATCAATGCATTAACGGCTACTTGTCTGCTGTAATCTATTGACTACAGTGCGGTGGAGAGCGACGCCAAGCTGGCGATCGAGAAGCTCAACAAGACGGACTTCCAGGGCCGCAAGATGCTCATCGGTGCGTTTATTGCGCTTTTCTCTCATCTGTGGTTGGCATTGAGGGCTAACGGCCTGCTTTACTTAAACAGACTATGCTATGGAGAAGGGCAAGCGTCGTGGATTGGCAGGAAAAGCCCAGCCTGCTCACGAGGAGAAGCCTGCAGTAGTTGAGCAGCAGGTGAAGCAGGAGACACACGAGCAGGAGGACGTGAAGATGGAGGAGCCCGAACAGACACAGGAGGAGCAGGAGAAGGCCAAGAAGGAACGCAAGGCTGCGAAGGAGGAGCGCCGCGCTGCCAAGGCGGCCAGGAAGGCAGCCAAGGCGGAGAGCAAGAAGCAGGAAGCTGAGGCTGAGGCTGAGGCTCAGGCTGAAGCCAAGAAGGCGCCGATTAAGAAGGAGGAGAAGCCCGTCAAGGCTAAGAAAGAGCAGCCCGAGGTTAAGGCTGCTGCTGCCCCGGCTGCAAAGGCGCCTACGCCCTCGCCTGCCCAGCCGCACGCGCAGAGTGAGCGCAATGCGCGTCGTCGCCAGCACCGCGAGTTTCTGCGTGAAGTGGAGCGGCGCAAAGAGGAGCAGGCCGGCCTGGAGGAGAAGTCGGTGCTGATCTTCGGCCTGGGCGCCGACGTGACGCAGAAGCACATGCTGAAGAAGGCCAAGAAGGTCGGCGCCGTGGTCAAAGTGGAGCTGAAAGAGGAGGCTCGCACGGGCAAAACGTATGCGCTTGTGCAGTTCAAGTCCACGAAGGACGCGGCCCTGGCCGTTGCCAAGCTGGACCACCACATCTTCAAGGGCGCCGTGCTGCAGGTTAAGAGCGCGGCCAAGGCCGTCGTGGCTTACGACGACAAGGAATCAGCAGGCAAGCCGGGCCACCCGAAGCACGCAGCAGAGGCGGAAGGACTGCGACTCATCGTCCGCAACCTGGCCTTCCAGACCACCGACAAGGATCTGGAGAAGCTCTTCGAAGAGCACGGCCCGCTGTTCGAGGCTCGCGTGGTGCGCATGCCAGTGGAGGAGGACAAGAAGGAGGCCGAGGGAGAAGCCAAGGCCGAGCCGGTGCTTGGCCGCAGCCGCGGCTTCGGCTTCGTGCAGTTCCGTGACGTGGCCGATGCGCGGACGGCCGTGGAGAAGCTCAACGGCACGAATCTCAAGGGCCGAGAGATGATCGTGGACTTTGCGCTGTCCAAGACCAAGTACCTGGAGCAGCAGAAGAAGCAGGAGGAAGAGGCCGTGGCGGCCGCGCCAGAAGACGCCGAGGAGGATGCCAACAGCGGCGACGAGGACGAAGACCAGCTCGAAATGGGCACCGACGACGAGGCGGACGACGGATCTGAGGCTTCGGACGAGGAAGAGGAGGAAGTGAAGCCCACCACACACGCCCCGAAGGAGGACACGGAGGCTCAGCGCGACCGCACGCTGTTCATCCGCAACCTGTCGTTCCAGACATCAGAGGACGGTCTGCGTGAGTTCTTCCAGACGTTCGGGGCGATCGAGTACGCGCGTGTGGTGTACGACAAGGGCTCGGGCCTGTCGAAGGGCGTGGGCTTCGTGCGCTTCAAGTCAGCCGAGGTGGCCGCGGAGGTTCTGAAGCGTGGCGAGCAGCCGCAAGCTGACGACAAGAAGAAGCACAAGAAGGACAGGAAGAAGGAGAACCTCTTCACGTTGTCAGCGCTGGCGGACGGCGGCGACGACGCCTTGACGCTGGACGGCCGCCAGCTCATCCTGTCGCGCGCGGTGTCCAAGACCGACGCGGAGCATCTGGCCGACGCCAACACGCGCGAGCGTCGCCGCCTGGACAAGCGCAACCTGTACCTGGCCTACGAAGGCACGCTGAACGTCAACAAGGTGGCCGACGAGGAGCTGGAGCTGCCCAAGATGGACATCGACAAGCGCCGCCGCGCCATCCGCGAGAAGAAGCTCAAGCTGCAGAACCCGCTGTACTTCGTGTCGCCCATGCGTCTCTCGGTGCGCAACTTGTCCACGGCGCTGGACGACCGCAAGCTCAAGAAGCTCTTCCACGACGCCGCGAGCGCCGGCGTGCGCGCCGGCAACGTGGATCTGGCCGAGATCAAGCCCGAGCTGCTGGCCAAGGGCAGCCCGCCGGTCAAGGTGCGCATGGCCAAGGTGGTGCGCGACATGGAGTCCGCCAAGGCCGGTAAGGAGCCTCGCTCGCGCGGTTACGGCTTCGTCGAGTTCTCGGAGCACTTGCACGCGCTGGCGGCTCTGCGCGTGCTGAACAACAACCCCAAGTACACGTCGTACGCGGCGGGCCGCGTCTCGACGTCTGGTGCGCCCGACAGCGCCAAGTCGCGGCTCATCGTGGAGTTCGCGCTGGAGAACCACGGCAAGCTTAAACTGCGCGAGAAGCGCGCGGCTGATGCGGCCAAGAAGCGCGACGAGGAGCGCGCGCTCAAGGAAGCGCAGGGCGAGGACGGCGAAGACGCCGAAGCGGCCAAGAAGAGCCGCGGCCAGCGTCAGCGTGAGAAGAAGAAACTGCGCGCGCTCGTCAAGGCCGAAGCCAAGGCCGAAGGCGAGGGCGACAAGAAGATGACCAAGAAAGCAAAAGTAGTCAAGGAAGAGAAGAAGCAGCCCAAGAAGCGGAAACGCGCGGAAGCTCCGCAGGGTGACGCTGAGGCTGATGCGCTGGCCTCGCTGGGTGCCGTCCCGACCGCAAAGAAGGGCAAGACGCTGTCTCGCAGCCAGCTCAAACACGCCAAGGAGCTGGAGAAGGAGCAGTCGTTCGAGGATATGGTGCGGAGTTACAAGAAGGAGATCTTCGGCGAGAAGACCGTCGATTCCTCCAAGGGAGACGACGCCGCCAAGGCCGCAGAACGCTGGTTTGACTAATTTGAAGCCCGTTACCAGCCAGCCCAAGCCTGCGCGTGCGGAGACCCTCCGTGAGACGGAAGACTGCCACAGCAACGTGGCGACAGCTAGCATGGACGGAAATATAGACTGCTTGCATGACTATTCCTTCTTGACTTGATGTCTCCACGGTTCTGATCCTGTGTTTTATCTTCTCCTCCTGCCACATTTAGCTGTCATCTGCCAGGCGATCGACGGCTAACTTAGCTGGGCTGAGCTCCTTATCCCCTCAGGCCGTGAGCACGACTAACGTCTGGCTTTCAGTCTCTGCGCCGATGGTGTTTCGCCAGTTAAACTCTTCAGTAGATGGACGCGAGTCCACATATCTCGGATCTCAGCTTTGCCTCTCACGTTGGGCTGGTAAGCTGGGCGAGGCATGAACGCCGACGCTCCGTCATGCGCAGACGCGTTTGCGTTCTTCTCGAGCACACCTCTAGTTGTTCAGCAACTACCGGCACACCGACTGCTGGTTGTCATTCCCGTGTGGCGCGACTGCTGCTCCTGGCGATGCGAAGCCAGCGCCCGTGTCACGTATTTCACTGCACCGACGAGTACATCCGTCGAGCCGGCCCGCGCAGGCGTCGACTATGTCGAAGTGCGAGGAGCGGTCGTGTTCGGTGTGGGTCAGCAACGCGCCCAAGTTGCGGTGGAGGTCCTCCCTGCTTCAATTGACGAGTGGAGGGAATCGTTGCCAACTTACCAGCGTGCGTTTGCAGTTGTGCTCGTGGCACCGGTGAATGCCTCTACGTCCCTGCGTGCATCAACTGAGATCATCGTGGAGCCTGCGTCTGCATCTAAAAGCACAAGTCTCCAGCCAGAGCCGACAGTAACTTCGTCTTTCACGGTTGTGGGGATCCTCGCTGCGGCTGGACTTGTGGTGCTTGTGGCGTGCTGGTTCCACTTAAGGCATTGCGGCCCTCCTCGTCGATCCCGAGCGTTTGAGTATCAAGTGCTGCTGCTTCCTCGCCGGGATTCCGGAGTAAGCGAGGAGACGAGGGAATCTCTGGTCTCTGCTAGTGGCAGACTCGTGAAGAAGAGCGGGGTTCGTCGCACAGCTCGCCACGTCAGCTCGTTTCGGAGCTGGAGAGCAGTGGTGGATCGTCCCAAGGCGGAGACCTCAAATCATGTCATCCCTGAAGGCGAGAGAGACCTAATGAAGGCTCTTCAAGCTGCAGCGGGCAAGGTGCGAGAGAACGAAAAGGACTCGTGGGAGGACGACAGCAAGCCAGAGAAAGACCTGCGGAAGCACCTAATATCTATCCAGAATGGTACCGACACTCGGTAGTTTCGACGCAGTGGTTTTGAAGTTGAAGTGCTTCAAGTTGATGGACAGCTCGACCAAGTGCGTTTCGCTGACCGACCCCACAGCAAGGTCAGAGGCTCTAGGTAATTGGCGCGCTTCAGGCGAGCATCGCAGAGGCAAAAGCCTCACCACAACACCAGCTTCTCATTCTCACTGCGCAGATACCCCACGGTTTCACGTACCGTCAGGTAGTCCAGCTCAGACTGCGAACATTGTTGTTATCATGCAGATAGTGGCGGCAGGCTTGACCGACGACTCGGCGCACTGGTGTGGTGCGTGCTCTAAACCGACCACCGCACGCTGGCGCTCGCTTACAATGACCGTACCGACGTATCGGCTGGCTAGAAAAAATGTCGTGCAACAACAGAGCCTTGTACTTCGAGCTTGGTTCCATCAGGGCGCAGGTGCTGGCGGCTGCGAAGCAGGCGCAGCAGATGCGTATTTGCTGTCTCGGAGCGCCGTCAGGGGAACAGCTCGACAAAGTTCATGCTTTGGAAACAAACCGTCATAAAGACATCTGGTTGATGAAATGGCTACCTCCATTGAACAGCAATGATGTCATGCTGGCAAAGCGTTCTCCACCACAGAGGCCGCCGCCGCCCGTTCCGAGGATTGTGCTGTCTTGCTTTCCTCGCGGATGTGGAGTTTGCACGAAGAGATGGCAATCAGTGGAAATGGACGTCGTTGGAATGGATAAAGTGCACTGCACGGAATGAATTAATGTTAATGAGAGACGGCCTACCGCCACCTTCATGGCACGCCGCCTTACAGCTTGTTCTTGTAAAAGACGATCTTACCGTCGTCTTCGACGAACTTGCATCTGGTGTAGGATCGCCAGAGCGCGAGCGGCACAGCCGTCGTGTCCTTGAGGTAGAACTTACCCAGCAGCGGCTTGATGGCGTTCGTGGCCTCCTCGCAGTGGTAGAAGGGCATCTTGGAGAAGATATGGTGGCACACGTGCGTGTCGACAATGCGGTGCACCACCGAGTCCAGGTACGGGCCGAACGAGCGGTCCACCGTGCAAAGCGCGCCGCGCAGCCAGTTCCACTCGCCCTCGCGGAAGTGCGGGATGTAGGTGTCCGTGTGCTGCAGGTACGTGATGAGCACAAGGTAGGCGTTCACGATGAGGTACGGCATGAAGTAGAGCTTGACCATGGTGTAGAGCGAGAAGGTGTGCACGAGCGCCGCCAGCACGCCGAGCATCAGGACGAGGAAGACGTCGCTCAGCACGATCATCCAACGCTCGCGGTCGGCGTAGATCACCGAGTACGGGTTGAAGTGGCTGCGCGGCTTGCCCCAGTACTTGCTTGGACCCGTGGCGTTAAAAAAGAGATACCCCGGGTTCCACCCTACGACGAGCATGTACACGATGCTGTAGAGCTGGTAGAGCGGCGAGTCCTGGAGCGTCTCGTTCCAGTCGGCGGCGGCCACGGAGCGCGTGACGGGCACGAACACCTCGTCGTTCTCGCAGCTTCCGGTGTTGGAGTGGTGCTTGCGGTGCGAGATGCGCCAGCTGTGGTAGGGCACCAGCAGCGCCGAGTGCAGCACGAGGCCGATCAAGTTGTTGACCACCTCGCTGGAGCAGTAGGCCTGGTGGCCGCACTCGTGCGCGACGACCCAGATGCCCGTGAGGTAGCTGCCCTGGAAGAACCAGTACACGGGCCAGAGCAGGTAGGCGGCGTTGCCAGTGCCGTCGATGAAGGTGGCCGCGTAGAAGAGCGCGGCGCACGTGAGCATGTTCTTGATCGCGTAGTACGTGGACGTGATGAAGGAGCGCTCGAAGCAGTGCTTGGGGATGGCGGCGCGCAGGTCGCGCAGCGAAAAGTGCGGCAGGTCCAGCGGCAGCGGCGCCGGCGCGCCCTCCACGTGCTTGTAGCCGGCCTCGGCGAGCTGGCGCTGCTTGGCCTCGCTGTCGGAGGCCACCTTGGCGGCCGACTCGGCTTCCGGGTTCATGATCGCCATGGTCGGGGCTCGCGACTGGACTTGTTTTGGCTGGGGCGGTGCCGGTGGTTTGCGGAGAATCTGCAAATGAGCAGCTCAGGCCCGGCGGAAGTTCGCGGGTGCGGCCAAAGCTCACGAGGAAAAGACGCGCAGATCAGTGGCCTGGGAGCCCCACACGAGCTTTGCCATCCGCGGATATCGATGTATTCAACGTCAGGCGCGGTGAGGTTGTGATGTCATTCGATGGTGTTGCGTCAGACTCGCGAGCGCAGCGTGAAATGGTCGCTGGGGCTTAGTCCAGTTTCTGCCCACGCAGTCGAAGGGCTTGCTTGTGCTGGCTGGTGGTGCCGCTGCTGGCGTCTAGTAACTCACGCTCTGCTGTTGGGGCCGCATTGCTCGCTGCATTAGCTCTCGGAAGCGGGGAAGCGACCTGCACGCAGCAAGGCATGATCACCGCCGCCTGGATGGGGGTAAGTGGCCACTTCAAGGTGGCAGCACCACTGAAACGGCGACGTGCTTTAACAAAACCCAAAAGACACGAATGCGATCTGCAAATCTGGATGGCCGGCATCGACGCTGCCGGCGCCATTAAGGAGGGCGAACAAGTGGTTTGCTTTACTGTGGCAAATGCTCAGCGGTCACCCGCAGCAGATGCAGGTTGCAGAAGTGCTGTCTCGTTGTTCTGGTGGTTCGAATGAGCGGTGTTGCTGCCAGCAGCACCGACAATTCTAGGCAGCATTCAGGCTGCAGCTACCGGTAAGGGCGTGCTTACTCCTTGCATAGCAACAGCGTCAACAGCAGTCGCAGCCACAGGCGCGCACTCAATGCATCGGCAGTATTTCCTGTTTTCCCGTCGCAATGACCGCGGCACGAACGCAGGAGGGCTCAGCCCAATATCTCCGTGGCCTACACACGAACACCGACCCCGTAGTATGCGTCGCGGTTCACGTCAATGACACTGCGCTGCGCGGATGTATTGGCGGTGACTGAACCGTGCAGGTAGTGTATTCCTACATTGCGTTGAAGCGCCAGAAGACGACTTCATACACGAGAGCACCGCTCTGACGATGAGAAAAGTTACGCGAGCCAAAGCCGACTGCTTTGTTCGTTCATCACCCTGACCGAGAACCGCTGCGCGTGTCCGTGGTTTCTGCTTGCCATAGCGGTGCTTGACGTCCGAGCGCGCCGGGTGATCAGCACACAGCGGGCAAGCTATTGACATGTTAGATGAGGGGAGAATTGCGTTGGGGATCGACGACAAGGTGAATTGGCTGCTGCTCCTTTTTCAGCGCAACAGGCCAGCGATGGGATACATCAACACCTTGAGGTCGACGCAGCGTCTGCAGCTACCGATGGTTTGCGAGCTTTGCGGGTTCACTTCCCCGTTCGCTCTAGGACGGCTGCCCCGCGCGCAACGGAGCATTCGGGGTCAGCACCGAGCCAAGCGATCCAAGTTGAAGCCGAGCTCCGTTGTTAATATTATCGGGTAGTCAAAGCCCACGCGGAAAGTTGATAGCAACGCACTGAAATGACTGCACCAAATGCCACCTTGGCCCTTCCCCTAACCGGACCGCGACCGGACCGCGAACCGGTCAGGCGGACCGCTCGAATCGTACTTTGGCGGATGTCCGGCTCGGCGACCAACCAATGGCCCAAGCGGCGCTTTCCAGGCGCCCCGCCGCGCAGGCAGCACTTAGTTCGGTTCTTTAAGTCTTTCGGAAGCAAAAAACATCACCATGTCCTCCACTGGAATCGCCGTGGGCCTGAACAAGGGTTTCCCTACCAACAAGAAGCAGGTGGCTGCTCGCCCCGCTTCCCGCAAGGGAGTACGTGCCATTTGATTCTTCAGCTTTCAGACGGACTGGCAGCGCAGCACAGCACCGCACGGCTGCCAGGACGCAGGGCGATGGACACAGGCGTACAATACAGGGAGCTAACGTTTGTGGTGGTGACTGATGTGATCAGCGCGCCGGCAAGAACACCAAGCTCGTGCGCGAGATCGTGCGCGAGGTGGTTGGCCTGATGCCGTACGAGAAGCGCATCCTTGATATGATCAAGAGCGGCGGCTCGTCGGCTGAGAAGCGTATCTACAAGTTCTCCAAGAAGCGCGTACGTATTCTATTGATGCAAGACACAGCGGCTGGCCGGGTGGATGGGCTGCAATCGCAGCCGCCTTCGGACAATAGCTACTTCGTGGTTGAAACCATGCTGATAGACAACGAGCGAGCGAGGATGCTAACGATTATGTTGTTATTGTCGTGCTTGTGTGTCTCTCAATCGCTCACCTGGACCGCGTGCGCGAACTTCGATGCGATTTTTTTACAGCTGGGCACGCACCGTCGCGCTCTGCAGAAGCGCGAGGAGATGAAGGCGTACTACGCCGCTCTCCGCGCCAAGGCCGCTCACCACGCTTAGGACCGAGAAACCGACACAGTTCCAGGATTGCGGAGATGAGGATACCGACTTGTCAGTGGGTCGGGGCGGGCACGGATACACTCGACGGTGGCGTGATGTCCACTTGCCGACTGCTTTCTCGCGCAGCAGTCGTTAAACTCTGCTGAGAGCGGCTCTGTGCGTCGCCCGTTGGCTTTGGGCTGCTTCGTCTCCGTCGCTTCATTATTCGAAAATAAAGGATCGCCAATCACTGCTTCAAGCCCCGGCGCGTCCAGCGTGTCAACGTCTTCCTGCTTCGCTCTTGCTGTATAAATTAATTATGATTAGCGGCGAATTTGAAAGGCGCGTGCTTCAGCTTGCATCGGCACAAGCAACTACTGAAGCTGCAATATTCCAGCCAGAAGGACCCGGAAATGTTTCTGGCTGGTGTTCAACTTGAGCGTTCGGAGAGCAGTCAAAATAGCTGCAACGACGGGCCTCTTGCTCCTCTTGTTGCCCCTCGACCTGCTTGCTGCAGTCCGCTAGCTGTCCGTTTTGCCTGCTGCTTCACTTATAAATAGGAGCAGTAATCAGAACAGTCTGGCCGCCGCGCTCAGCGCCGAGGAGGGGAGGAGGGTCTGGGGACGAGTGGAATCTTAGCGCGCCAGGAGCCCTGCCTCCCATCGAGCATCACATCGCGCCTCCGACGAGGCCACAAGAGCGAGCACCAGGGCAAGCCAAGCAGCCAGCCAAGCTGCAGGACTGCAAGCCACCGAGAAACGAACCTGCTGCTGGGCCGACGGGTCGCGACGCTCGAGTCTCAACCTGCAGCCAAGAATACCCGAGCTGTTGCACTGCCACTGCGATCTCTCCCATGGGGGTCGAGGCCAAGGAGCACAAGCGACGCATGCTGCTGCACTCGATGGCGGTACTGGCACGACGAAGCGCCAGCTCGAGTATTGGAGGCGGCGCCACAACAGCTCTCCCAACGGCAGTGACGACTAGCGGAGGCGACGCCGCCGTCCTTTCTGCTAGCTTGTCAACGTTGCCGTTGCAACATGACGAGTCCGAGTTGCTCAAGGAGACGCCGTCGGGGCCCTGCATCCTGCCGGCAGCGCGCCAACCACGCATGGCTCCACTCCGCACGTCGCCGCTGAGGATTTCGCAGTCTTCACCGCGACTTGCTGGTGTCTCGGTGGTCGAAAGTGGATCCCCCACTCCAGTCGATAGCGTTGGAGACGTGCAAGTTGAAGACAACAGCGAAGACGAGGCTGTCAGTGTCAGCCCAAGCACCAAGATGTTCTCCAGACGCGCGACGAGTGCCTTGGAAACACAGACGGACCACTCAAGTGACGAGTCCATCATGTACGCGGTAGCCCTGCTCCGTAAACTCCAGCAGCACGCTTGCGAGAACGAACGAGGCGAGGCTGCAGTGCAACGGGAGGAGCTGGACCAGATCCTGCATGGCTTCTCTCGTGCCCTGGAAACCGTGACCTCGACTTGGGACGAGCGGGGCGTTGAAAACACCATGCAGAAGCTCTTCGACACGCACTCGAACGTCTTCGACGAGAGCATGCAGAACTTCTTTATCCAAAACTTCCTGCATGAATCGGAGAGCGCCAAGACGTTCCGCACAGCATTGCGTCGGACAAGCATCCTGCGCCGCTGTCTCCAAGCCATGTATCAACCTGACCGCAGCAGCGCCGACGGGAAGAGCAGCAACAGTACGGGCGACGACAAAGGAACCGCCGTCCGCCGATGGAGTGAAGCCGTGGCACGCGTCATGAAGCAGAAGGACGAGGAGCGCCGTCGCGTCTCCATCGAAGTCTGTCCTGAAATCACGAATCCATCCATCGTGCTTGCCGTGAAAAACGAAATCGCCAACATCGACTCGTGGAACTTCGACGTTTTTGCGGTAAGGCGCCACATTCACTCGCTCCCGAAGTTCGTTCACCACGCTCACTGTTTACCTTCTGATCGCCCAGATCGCAGCAGCGGTTCCAGGTCAGGCATTGTGCATCGTCGGAAATGCACTATTGGAACAGTATGATTTCTGTTGCCACTTTCGCTCGACCAAAGCGCGAACACAATCGTTTTTACGACAGTACGTTCGTAGGAATCCTCTGCTTGCAATCACCCAAGTCTCATCATTCGAACGCCATGATTTCACCCCACAGTGTTCAGCGCCGATATCACGCCCACCCGTATCACAACGGTAACGTCCAGACGATCTCCACAGTTGCGATGAAAGCAATACTGAGCTGACAGTATTCATTCTCTTGCTCCTAATGCCTCGCCCCACAGCCGAGCACGCAGCCGACGTAACGCAAACCCTTCACCACTTTTTGACCATCGGAAATCTGGGCAGCTTGTTCACCGAGCGAACGAAGTGTACTGCCCTCCTGGCCGCGATCATCCACGACGTCGTAAGTGTCGTTACCTGCATTCATCGCCAGCTTTGCAACCACTGACAGCATTCGTCTGCCGTTTCCAGGGCCATACAAGCTACAGCAACAACTTCCACATTACTGTGAACGACGAATTGGCTGTGCAATATCTGTACCGCTCTCCACTTGAGCACATGCACTGCGCATTAGCCTTCCAGTTGATGAAGGAGCCGCAGTGCAATATTCTTCAGGGTCTGACCAAGATTGAGCAGCACGAGGTAAGCGCCAAGCTCAGATACCAAGGCAATCCAGTCCGAAAAAAAGCGACTTACCTTTGTTGCCATAACTCCCGCCGACAGATCCGCAACTTGATCACCGACATGGTTCTGGCAACGGACAACAGTGTGCACTCCGCGTACTTGGGCAAGCTGGACACCCTCGTGCGAAGGTACGCTTGCGTTGACTGCAGCAGCGTTACCGATGTCCTTCTTTGACACTTGCCGTGCTCGCTTTATTGCCCCCACAGAGCCACCGAGGAAGGCTGGAAGGAAGCCGACCCGGACGATGACCGACTGGTGCTGCAGATGGCGCTGCATGCCGCGGACGTGTCCAACCCGACCAAGTCTCTGCGTACATATCTGGCCTGGACCGATCGCATCCAGCACGAGTTCTACCAGCAGGGCGACAAGGAGCGCGAGCTACTGCTGCCCGTGAGCGTGGGCTACGACCGCGAGCAGCCCATCCCCCTAGAGAAAATGCAGGCGGGCTTCATCATCGGCATCGTGCGGCCGCTCTTCCTGTCGCTGAGTCGCCTGCCCAGCGCGCGACTGAACCACTGCATGGCGCAGCTGGATGCCAACCTGGCGCACTGGCAGGACGAAATCAACCGCCACCAGTCGTCACCATCGCCACCCAAGCTTGCCGCATGCCTGGACGAAGCCACCCCGTCGTCGATGGCCGCTCGGCGGATAAGTTGAGAACCGGTTTTTAGAACCGGTTTTTAGTGAACGGTTTTTAGAACCGGTTTTTTAGTGAATGGTTTTTAGAACCGGTTTTTTTAGTGAATGGTTTTTAGAACCGGTTTTTTGGGGCGAACGCCCGCCTCTCGTTTGGCCTCCGCCCCCCTTGTTGCAGTCGCTAAAGCCCAAGGAGCACCGCCGACAAGATGCTGAGCCTCGTCAAGAAAGTGGCCACCGCGGCCAAGCCCGCCGGCCGCCGCACGCCCGCGCAGTCGCGTCTGATGAGCCACGGCCCGGCCCCTCCCGAGGGAAGCCTGGAGGCCAAGGTCCGCCACTACCTGCCGGAGGACTACCACGTACGTTGAGCGGAAGGATCTGAGGAGCTACGGAGGCTGTGGAGCCGTCTATTGACTGGCGTTTTGTATGCTGCTGCCCCCTGCAGATCGTGCTGGCCACTCTGGGTGCCTACACGACGCTCATCATGTTGTTCAAGCTCAAGCCGTCCAAGAAGAAAGCGGAGGAAGAGATCGTCATCCGTGCGTCCGGTCTGGGCTGATAGGGCGAAATCTGTACCGGGAGATTGACTGTATTGTGGTCTTTATGTGTGTGAATAGCCGCCAGCTCGAGCTCGACGTCCACGTCCATCCCGTCGCTGTTCGACGACGAGTTCGACGAGTGGTCCAAGCTGCCGGGCAACCTCGACAAGTGGGAGAAGAGCCTCGAGACCCTCGGCAACTAAGCCGCGCGATGAATAACGCAGGCAGCGGTCGGATTTGAGGTGGATTGTTCTCCCCTCCTGCTCGATAGGGAGAGGGCGCGTGTCGCCTGCCAAACAAGTCCTCAGGAACCCGAGATGATAATGAAAAGGCCCTGGCTGAGACCAGCCTGCGCAAAGTGAACTTGTGTCGCCCCTTGAGCGTAGCCTCCTTTCCGTTGTGGTTCCGTTATCGCCTGTGCAGCTATCCCAACTTACACGTGGAACAGGTCACAAGACAAGCACACAAGCAAGACATTCATCGGATACACAGCAGTTGATATATAGCGAATTAAGGGAAGGAAGCCTTGGGGCCTGCCTGACAGGCAGTGGAACTAGTGAGCTCCATTCGATCAGTCTCCAATCGAGCCGAACTCCGGCGATCCGTCTCCGCGCAGCCGCTCGCACAGCATCGGCTCGTAGTGGTCTCCGCCACGGTCGCTTCCCGTTAATCGCATGAGCAGGAACCAAGGCGCGTGGCCCTTCGAGTGGCAAATCGTGCTCTGCTCCAAGCCCACCTCACCACGCGGTCGGTGCGGCAGGAAGAACATCTTCCCACAGCCCACCAGGACCACGAAGATGTCACGCTGATACGCAGTGGCCAACGCCTCCAGCACAAAGTCATCTCCCCAGGCCACACGCGAGTTGTCCGGGTCGTTATCCACCGAGATGAGGCCGCGGCTGCTGTAGTTCAGGCCGATGAGGAAGTGCGTGTTGTCGCCTCGACCCACCGTCATGTAGTCGCAGTACGAGTGCACGTCGACAACAGGCTGTGCCAACTCGGAGTACACGGCCTCCGCGGCCTTCCCCCACGAATAGCCCCGCTTCTGGAGCTCGGCGCACTTGTCGAGCAGCATCTTCTTGTCACTGCGACGCGCCACGAACCGCCGCGTCTGTACCGGACTCACGCCCCAGCCGCCCTTCAACGTCGGGTGGTACAGGTTCTGGATCGCCTTGTCGATCTTCTGCTGCTCCTCGGGCGAGCTGGCGTTGTAGTGCGAGAGGAAGAACTTGGTGGCCACCGCGCGGATGCCGTCGGTCGACAGAGGCTCGCACTCCTCCGTGTACAGCAGCAGCTGCTCCATGGACAGGAAGAGGCAGTCGCCGAACGGCAGCACGGGCGCCAGGTACTTGACGCTGTAGGCCGTGTCATGCGGCTCGTACGACACGCCGTCCTCCTCCAGCACGCGCAGCAAGTCGCGGCTGCTCGAGTCGATGTTGGACACGCGCTGCCAGCCCATGCACACCGTTACAGGGCGGTCCACCACGGCCGGCCTGGCCGTCATCACGAACCGCTCGGTCTTGGGGCGTCTGGGCGTCAGCAGCACCTGCTTCGGTCGAGCCTGCAGAAAACACACACAGACGTTAGCCTCTTCCAGCCCCTCTCCTCCTACAGCAGCAGCTTCTCACCATCGTCTGGTACTGCGAGTAGGCCAGCAGCCGCGAGTCCAGCGCGTGCTGTGCGTCCATGATAGCCTCGCTGTAGCCGTCGTGGATCGTGATCTGCGTGGAGGCGTCCAGCGCCGGCAGGAATGGCATGGCCACGGGCATTTGCTCCACTTCCACCGAGTCGTCCGACTCGACGTCTTCGTCTCCCTCGCGCTCGTCTTGGACACTCAGAACCTGCTCCCCCTCGTCGTCCGATTCGCCAAACGTCGCGCTCCCGTCCGAGGACGACGTAGTGGCAGACGTCACCGCCGTGGGGGACGCCGATAGCTCCTGCGAGACGTGGCACGCGCTCGAGTCACCCAGCTTCTGCGTCAGCACGAACACGTACTCCTTCTCCTCCTTCTCGTCCTGCATGCTGCCTGCTTTTCTGGTTGCCTGGCTTCTCTTCCTCGACCTCGCGTCTTCAAAAAGACGAGTCTGAGAAAAAAAAAACTCAGGGGTATGTGGTCCACCTTAACAAGCGTACAGACAATCCCCCCAAACTTTGGCAGCTTCAACATTTTAGTATATAGAGGGTATCGGATGGACAAAGGTAATTGGGTATGAAAGGTAAGCGTGTTCTGCTGGCTGCGTGAAGGTTGCCATCTCCTTGGTGCCCGAGAAAACGACGCCCGAGTGCCGGAAGCAGATCGCAATTGTAGTGTCGATAATGCTGGTTCACACCTCGTTAGACCAGCGCATTGCTTGCAACTGGTCTACCCAGTAGATGTGTTTGTGAGATTGCAGCCCACAGTGTGGCCTGCGTTGCAGTCTGCCAGTGTCCAGTGCCCATACACCAGAGCCACCGTCCACTGCCAGTGTCCAGATCGCCCATCCTGAAGCTGATCTTGCGCCCGCTGCGCACCGCGTGCAGGTGCGAGACGGGTGCAAACTCAGCGGAGACTATCTACGATCCTGTATGCAGACCGACATCGTTGACTGTGCGCTGCCAACGATACCGTGCTCCTTGCTGGTGCAAGACACTTAGGTTGAATATTGACATCTCTGTATTTGTACAGTTATTGCTAATCTACTTTGCGGAACGCGGCGCGCGGCGGGGCGGCCTCTCTTGCTCACTACCGCTTTTGCAGCTCTGCGAGCAGCAAGCAAGAGAGAGCAGCCCGCCAAGCACCGTGTTCCTGTCGAGGCTTTGCCCGGCACTTACGTGTCTTTCTCTTTACTTCAACGTCTGACCTTTTGCTCTCTAAGTGTATTTGGCATTAATGGCACCTACACTTAGGAGCGACGGACAGTTGAGGAGCCCACTGACGCACCCTGCGTCATCTCAGGTTATGAGGCCAACGAGAGCGGGGCTATCGACGAGCACGACGACGCCTTGGTGTGGAGAACACTGCTCAAGACATTTCGACCAATCAAGACTAAGCTGGCTTTCCATTGGAAGAAATTCCGACTGCTGGGAGTGACACGTCACTATCGCGAGGTGGTGCTGAGCACCTGATCCGCTCATCGGCTGGAATTCAGGACGCGCGCTCATTCGCTGAAATGCTGTACCAAAGGCTGCGTGACCTTCACTCAGCGGATCCAGCGAACACTGGAGAATTCGGCCCATTTCCGAACCCACCTCCGCAGCACAACCGCGAAGCCGACGACGACGGCCAAGACCCGCGCCTACCGCCCCTGGACAATATGAACTCCGGAGGCCGCTACGACGACAGGGAGTTAGCTGAGCACACCAAGGCGCTGGTGAGCTCGCAGCCCATCAAGTTGCCCAAGCTGCAGACCAAGGCGGACTACAAGTCGTGGCGCAGCGAGGTGCCGCTGCACTTCGACACGCGAATGCTGGGCGACATCACGTACGGGGCTGAGCGCTACGACAACGACGAAGGTCAGCGTCGC
This sequence comes from Phytophthora chlamydospora, assembly GCA_012295415.1. Lineage (NCBI taxonomy): Eukaryota > Oomycota > Peronosporomycetes > Peronosporales > Peronosporaceae > Phytophthora > Phytophthora chlamydospora. The sequence continues at coordinate 5,206 of JAABLK010000101.1, read as the reverse complement.
CCCAAGTACCACGAGTGGTTCGAGGCGCGCAAGAACAAGGCGTTCTCGGCCCTCGCGCTGTCGCTGTCGGTCGACCTGCGCACGACCTTCAAGATCGACGAGATCCCCGACAACATGGACGCTGCCGCGCTGCTGTTCGACCGCATCACGCAGCACTTTGAGGCCGGTGACGGCATCAACCCCGACTACTTGCTGCAGGAGTTGGTGACGCGCAGGCTCAAGTCCGGCGAGACCGTCACGGCCTACATCGAAGACGTCGCCCGCAAGGTGACGCAGCTGCACCAGGCCAACGGCGAGTTCATGGAGTGGCAGCACGCCAGCTTGCTCCTGTCGAACTGCGTCGAGGTGTACCAAGGCCTGGCGCGTGAACACGGCGACTGGATCAACATCAACGACCGCAGGAGCCTTACGATTGCAGAGGCTGTGCAGCGCGTGCGTGCTGCTGAGCACCAACGTGAGCAACTTCGAGACCAGACAAGGCAGCCTGTCTTGCAGACTCTTCGTGTCGCCCAGGTCAACACTGGCCAAGGGCAAGTACATGGACAAGGGTCGAGCCGCAAGCGCAGCAAGCAGCAGCGCAAGCGGGGCAAGCACGTCGCCGACAAGACGCAGATGACCAACTGCGCCAACTGCGGTGGTGATGGGCACTGGTACTCCGTGTGCACTGCGACTACTGGGATCCCGCTGCGACAGGACCTAGCAGAGAAGGACAGCGCGCGTAAACAGAGACAGAAGAAGACGCCAGCTTCGTTAGTCAACTCTGTTCGTCCTGTTGAAGCCGGCAATGGTGGAAACGTACCGCAAGGGCGCTTCGCTGGCCTGTCGCTGTGTGCGCAGCCGCCAAGCGTGGAGGCTGCTGGCTCAGCGATCGTGCTGATGCCTGCGTTTCAAGACGCACCGCACTCGCCAACCTACTCTGCCACTACGCCGGCATCGAGTAACGATGACGAATCGTCGCCGCAACGTACCTGAGACGCCGCAACGACTACAACTGCAACCTGCTGCAGCTAACCGCTAAGTGCAACGTGCGCCGCCAGCATTGCAACTTGCTGTGCCGGGCGCTGCACCAAGCCAGTGGGAGGGCGCTCAGTCGCTGGGACCACCTCCTTCGTGGGCAATGGCGATGTACTACATTAACCAAGGGCTGATGAACATGCAACGTGGTGTCCAAGAGCCTGGACGTGCTGACCACGAGACGAGTGCCTACAAGTTAGACAAGCTCCATGGCCAGCAGCAACCACCGCTGCGTGACTTCGAGCGAAGCCGCGCACCCCCGAGATTCTTCGATCGTGGAGGATCGCCGCAGCGCTGGCGTGGACAAAGCCGCTCACCGCCACGCAACTTTGGACGTGGTGGTTCACCGCAGCGTGAACGAGGACAAAGCCGATCGACGCCACTGCAATGGCGTCGCTGGTCGCCGCCTCGAGGACGTGCAGGGGGCACCACCGCATGACGAACAAAGTCGCTACGGGCCACCGCCGCCGCAGTGGCGTGATGGTCCTCCCTCTGGACGAGGATTGTCGCCGCGCCGTGACTCTGGTGACCAAGGCCGCTCTCGCCGTGATAACTACATTGGGAGGGATGGCTCGCCGCGTCACCGCGCACAATCGCCACGCCGATTTGCTGATCGACGCAGCGGTGATGGCTTTGGTCCGCGACAAGTCAATGTCGTCGCGCGTGATCAAGACGTGCAAGCCGTTGATGCTGACTCTGTCGAGTGGATTCTCGATTCGGGATCACAGGCAAATGTCTGTGGAGACCTATCTCTCTTCACTACGCTACGTGAGGACAAGACGAGTCGGCTGGACTTTGCGAATGGGACGACCGAGCACAGAAGTGTCTGCGGTTCTATTCTACTTCGCATCAGCAACCAAGGTACCGGTGAAGCTGAAGACCGACTCCTGGACGACGTGGTGTACATGCCTAGTGCGAAGGTGAATATCATTAGTCTGGGGTACTTGCAGACGACGACCCGGACTTGAGCCAAACTCAGCTCCTTGAACGGGATAGCTGCCAGCTTGGTGGACACCCGCGGAGACTCGTCCGGCAGCGACTCGATGCTGATCGCAGTGCGTCGCTTCTTTGTCGCAGGGTCTGAAGGCGGTGAGCTGGCCGCGCGTTTAATTCGCAGTGAGCGTCTGGATGCCGAGCTGTCGTCCGAGTCTGAGATGCCTGACAGGTGACCGTGAGCAGACTGGGGTGGGATGACGGAGTCGCCGCTGACCTCAACAAGGTCTTTCGCAGTATCCATTTCCTGACCATCCTTGCTGCTGCCCTCGAGGCCCTCGGGGTCGTAAGACGAGTCGTTGTCGCTCGCGCTGGGCGATGAAGGTGGTTCTGGTTCTTGTTCGAGTTCTTGTTCCAGTGGACGCCAGCTCTCGACGCTCTCCTCGCAGTAGTACGTGCTCTCAAGCTTGATCTCTGCGATGAAGTAGTATACTTCAGGGACGTACCGCGTCCAGGGCGTGGTGTCCAGCGCTGAGTCCATGATCATGCTCGCCAGCATGTCCCGCAGCGGCTCACGATGGAACATCGGGTGGAGTATGTTGACCTCGCGCACGAGCTTGAGGGCTTGCTCGTAGGAGTGCCCCGCGAGCATCACGTAGCGCAGGTCAGTGCGAAGTTCTGCCCAGACTTGTGGACCTGGATGTACTGCTCGAGCCTCGCTCTCTGTCCGTGCCAGCTTCTCCTTCATGGAGCGTGAAGCAAACTCTGTTGGGGACCAGTTCGTGGGGCGCAGTTGGAGTGTTAGTCGCATGATGACCCTTGGACGCACCACGTCGGTCCGATCGCTTAGGTGGAGTTCGCTTCCCTGTGCCGGTCAGGTTCAACTCGATGCCGTGTGCTGCTGGGGGCTTGGACTCATCGTCGAGACGCGCTCAGCCTTGTAGTCCCCACATACACATCGAGGCTCGTCGGCTGCTACCACGTGAACGTTGGTGATCCGCTCCACCGGAGGCTTTGTCCCAGCGACGAAGTGTGCGAACAGCTCCTGAAGCTGCTTCCAGTTGCCGATCACGGAGACGTTGGGCTCCCCTTCCAGGAAGTCTGAGAAGGCCCAAGGCCCGAAGGACTGCTCACGGAGATCTCGCTGCAGGACTTCACACTGGGACCGGGCATCCTTCAGCTCCTCGCGCAACTGGTTCAGCTCATTGACGTAGCTGTTCTGAAGATACTGGTGGTCTTCTTCCTGGCGCTGAAAGTTGGACGTGAACTGCTGCTTCATCGCAGCCTTGGACTCCTCGACGCGCGTGAGCTCGCCCTCCCAGTATGCTGTCATGACCTGCCATTCGCGCCGGATGGCCAAGTTGTCGGCACGCAGCTTCGTGAGGTCTTCCTTGACGGAGTCGTTTGACTGTCCAAGCTCAGCGCGAACCAGACGATGCTGAGCCAGGAGCCGCTTCAGAGCAGTCATCAAGTTGAAGACACACTCTGCGAGGCGATCGGGCCGGAGTGCACTGAGGAGAGAGGCAAACTCGCGCTGGATGGTGAGTGCCCCAAGCATGGTTGCCAGCGCGCTGTCCGAAGGAGGCCCCGCCGTAAATGCTGGAAGAAGGCCTTGGATATTGTCGGTTTGGATGGCGGCCTCGAGGTCCTGAAGGTCCTGCGTGGAGAGCATCTCGATGGCTTGAAGGGCTTCTAGTCCACCGTATCCATTACGGAGGCGAGCTACGTCTGTGACCGCCGACTCGTCCGCTGGCACGCCGATGAGGCGCAGTGGAGAACCCGTGCTGTGCCCGGGAGGCACCTCCCAGAGTGCCGGGACTTGGACGGCGTCGTCCACGAACGTGAAGCCGGGCATCTCCACCAGCACCGACGCGGACCACTTGGCGTACGCCACCCGCGTGACTTGGCGAGTGTGAGTCCAGATGGTCGCTGCTGTCGAAGATGAAGCTGCGCCGGAGCTTGGGCCACCCGCGCTTGGGTCAGACGTTGACGTGGTCAGGCTTGAAGCCGTTGGTGTCTTGTCATCATCCCCTCGCGTGTCGCCTTGCTGCCGTTGCTGCTGGTCGCCGTCGCCGTCGTTGCCGCTGTCTTCCACCGGGGAGTTGCCGTCGTGCTTGCCCTCCTCTTTGTCGTCCCCGTCGTGCTGCCCGCTGTCGCTGCTGCCCGACTGGTTTGGCGCCTTGTGCGTCTCGTGCGGCTTGTCCACCACCTTTGGCGCGTCACCAGCTTGCTTGTCTTGCTGCCGGTCGTCGCCTCCCTGCGTCTGCGCTGCTGCCGTGCTGCGCGTCGCCGGTGCCATGATGCCGCGCCGTTGAAGTTTCTTCGTCGCTGCTTGGCCCTTGCGTGTGTTCCTGTTGATGGTGTTTGGAGAGTTCTCGCTCTCGTGGAGAATGGGAGAATGAAGGGAGACTGAACGTGGTTCAAGTCTCAACCTGTGATCTGACAGTTGATGACCAGACCCTGAGAAAGGGTGGAGACGAGTCCGAAGACCAGGGAGGTGCTTTTCAGCGCCCGATCCCGGCCTGCGTTCAGGCTCCAACCCGTTTGCTCTGGTTTGTCCAGCCACGAACCATACCTGGAAGGGACGGTTGTGATAAGGCAAAACGGTTTTTTCCGTGAAGCCATCCCTGTCCCGCCACATGGAGGATTTCTGCGATTTGATTGGCTGCTGAACTGGCTTTAAACCTTGTGACATTGGGTGCAAAAGGCTTCGCCGGTGTTCCGCGAAACGATGCGGTGAGGGTCTTTGGATGGGCCTTTAGGCTTGAAAGCCTGCGTTCAAGATGACAATCTCTGAACGCAGACGTTACGTCCAGGCCGCCCCTCGCCCTCAAGTGGGTTAACCCAATGGGAGTTGAAAACGCTGTATGCGAACGTATTTCATACGGTGTCCCACCTCGCCGAGACCTTAACCGCACATATCGTGCACCCGGATCCCGCCAAGTCCAAGTGCCCCGTGCCGAAGCAAGGAGTAAAAGCTGCTAGCCGCTGATCAAGAAGTCAAGACTGGAAATCTGCGTTCAAGCCTGCCCAGGTCCAGAGCCTTGGTCGCAGAACCTTGGCAGCAGATAACCTGGCCGCAGAACGTTGATTGCAGATCCCTGGTTACAGATGCGTCCAAGCTCCTGACCGCTGCTGCGTCGAAGGCCCTGGTTGCAGATGCGTCCAGGCCTCTGGCCGCAGCTGCGTTCAGGATTCACATTCAGTGTGACATGTCATGTCTACTTGAAGTCCAAGGTATACTGAGATCAAGTCAAGT